>CM060957.1:70719540-70842040 GCA_030765055.1 Mantis religiosa | reverse complement strand
TTCTAAAAAAGGAAGTAGATAAAGCTATATGACTACAATACACTATTTTTATTGCTTAAGATGTCCTGTACATATGTACGTGTGTACATAATTATTTGTACAGCTTTCTGCTGTCACTATAACTGAATTATCACAAAATATGTTTCACATTTAGTTACCCGAGACAAAATAATTTTTAATGAAGGCGATTTTAAAGTTAATAATCTATGAATTCATCATATGCACAGCAATTTAAGGCATAATAGGTGCTGCGTGCAATGTACAACTTAAAGAAATTATCTAGAAGACTGAGAATCTAATCTTCTCTATAAATATAAACTTGACTCACCTTGACACACTAGCCTTGTGTTGTATTGACATGTGCATTATATTGTAAGTGTGTGAACGTGCATGCATGCATGTGCATAAAATCGTGCTGCTCAAAAGGTTACCATGGCTTTATCTTTGTTAATACAAACATCTCAGATAACGCACTGATTATTCTCAGAAGAATGAGAGAGGTACTGGCGCACTTCTTTGGATGTGTGCTAAGCACCAATAAAAGCATCACTTCAGCCAATGGAATGCACAGGAATCACAAATGACAGATGTCATGTCTGCATGGAGTAATTAGTGCATTATCTGAGAGGTTTTATTAACAAAGATAAAGTCAGGATAACCTTTTGAGCAGCACAATAATACCTACATTTATTTGTAAACAGCTTAACTCAAAAACAAAATGTTAAAGAGTTGGTTAAGAACTAATCATTGTATTAACATCTCCATCTTCAAAGGATATGACAGGAATATTTCCAAGAAAATCCCTACGCTCCAAACTACCCCTTACAGGTAAAGTTTCAACTTTTTATTTTGTCAAAAAGGGTTCAACAATTTTGCTTAAAATACCACAGGTTTAAGATGCTTTCATTGAATTGTCTTGGAATAGTTCCTGAAGTACTTTTTCATTCTGAGTAACTTTTGCATAACTGGTAAACATACAAGAGAGACATAATATTACTGCAAATAAAACATTGATCTCATTAAACCCTACAGTTTATGCCAACCATTTTTATCTCTTGAGTTAACCAGTTTCAAGAATTATACTATGAGTCCACTGAGACACACTTTACTTCACATACCACAAACTTTTTCTTTCAATGCATTTCGCCACCACCTGAAGGCATTATCAAGTAATACAATATGTAAAATATGAAGCTATTAACAGTGAAGCAAACAAACAGATAAAAATATAACAATTTGTAACTTAAAACTTCACTATCTTACAAGAAATTATGACACTTTTTTTATAATTGTCTGGGATCATGATTTCATGGAAATTTCTTCCACATCTTCAGCCGGAAACAACAAAAATGTTGCCATCATTACGAACACTAGATGTTAATATGTTTATGTCAGTCTACCAAAATCTGAAAATAAATCAAATTTAAAAACAATTTCGATTGTGATAAAGTTATATTGGAAAGACAAAACATAATTTAGAAACCAGAACAAAGGAACATTTTCGTAACATTAAGTACAAACAGACTGATAAATTGGCTGTAGCAGATCATTTTTGGTCATTTAACCCTGAAATAAATCCAGAAGATAATTATTAAAACAATTAAATGGTCTGATAGATTTAATGGTTTGGGGAAATATATTTATTTTAAAAACAAACACCGCGTATTGAATTTTGAAATACTGGCAGTCGATTCTGTTTTTAAATTTGTTTTATTTTCAGATTTTGGTAGTACTGACAAGAACATATTAACATCTAGCGTTTGTAACGATGACAACATAATCTTTTTATGTTTATTTTTTTTTCCCGCCGCTGAAGATGTGGAAGAATTTTCCATGAAATCGCAATCTTGGACAATTTATAGAAGTGTCATCATTTCTTATAACATAAGTGAAGTTTTAAGTTACAAATTATTATATTTTATAAGTAATACAATTTTCAAATTATCATTTTCAAGATATTGGATAGAAGTCATTATTCATTTTTCTTTCTTTTTCATTTCTTCCTGATGTCTAAAGGTAAATGAACTTTCAAACTTTCAACTTCACTTAGCAAGAAAACTCTTAAAAGATTTGACTATCGCTTAATGCTACTGTATTCCCCATTTTCATACTGCATACTAGGAAATATATAATAAACTCATTTTTATAAATGTTTATCTTGACTAATATAAAGTAAATAGAGGAATAAGCTTTATAAAATAGTTTTTGAATGCAATAACAGAAAAATTGTTTCTGCACATACAGAATTTCTGTGCTACGAAGTTTTAAAATAACTCTTTTGTTCATGATATACACAATGTGATATAAGAAAATTGATGTCTCCCTAAGAGGTTCCCTACCTCTGATACTTATGAATGGAAGTATCTAGATACTTATGAATAAACTAAGTAGATATATATGAGAGGCTTGTACTCCACGCTTAACAGCACAAAGGAGTTAGAGAAAGAAGAAGAAGATATATATGATTTTTGCAAATTAATATTGTGTGGAGAAGCATAATTAACTGTTACTATTTCATAGATAGTATGATATCTTGGACAGAATATATTAAGTTAAATAATGTTTTCTCTTTGCAACAGAACAAACAAGTAATGCATAAATCAAGATCAAAAAATCCCCGGTGGCCAACTTTCTCAGAATTCGTCCAGTATCTAGTGGATATACATAAAAAGGGAGAACAGTTTGATATGCATTGGACTCCCATTACACAGTTCTGCACACCTTGCCAAGTAGACTTCGACATGATACTCAAGTTCGAAACCCTTCAGGTAAGTAACATTTCTTTCCCCTCCCTATAAAGTAAGTGACATTATTTCTGAAGTGGGGAAACAAAAGCCACAGGAAAGAAAAGTAACAAATTTTAGATGTAAACATTGATAGAAAATGCTAGAAGAAGAATATTCAAATTTATTCCAGGAATTTTAATGAAGGTGACTTGTCAGACATGGTTACTAACAATGTTATTTTTATTTCACATAAAGTACCAAGTTAGTAAAAAGATAATTAAAGCAACATGTGAATTTATGGCTAAAAGTAAAAGTAACAGCAAGAGAAACAAAGTTTGAAAACTGAAATAGAAAATAATATAGAAAATAAAATTAATTTAAATCTTATTTCAATTTATCTTACAATATGTCTTAATAATAATTAAAACACAATTATTTAAATTGTAATGCTTTACATATTGTTTTATGACAGGGTGTGAAAATCAGATTTATTAAAAATATTTTAAGGTGTTAAAAAGCAAGGTTTATCTGACAAAGGGTGTAAGTGCATAAGGAAGTCAGACTAAGACTACACACAGACTTGCTATCATGTTTATTATTGGGAGATTGGAATTTCAAATTTTATTCTTTAATGAAAGGCACATCTTATCTTTGTTAACAGTACACATCCCAAATGATTCCTCTGATATTTCATTACTCTATGTTTCACCTGGAAGTGAAATCAGTCTGACGCTTTCTTTTGGAGTAAAATGTTGAGTTTCTAGTTCAATAATAAACTATTTGCCATATTGCATCAAGAATCTATAAATAAGTCACATCATTTTTATACATTTATATGGGAAATACAATACAAATAAGCAGAAGAATGATATAGATTTTGTGAAATCATATCATGCCAATTTTGCAACCAAATTTGAGCACCACACAAAGTATGTAGAGCATGTATTGAAGAGCCTCGTCATTGGGTCAATAACAGAAGGGCTTCCCTAATTTTGGATTTCATTATCATTTGGAGAGAACAGTTGAACCATAGCAATAATTGATACTTCTATGTGTTGTGAAGAGGTACAATCATAAAAATTAGAAGCAAAATGTGAATCCACTTGTTCGGTCAGCTATTTTACCTGTGCCCCATGGATTAATATTCCAAATCCTGTGCAAAATCTGGTGTAATACAGCCGTTGAAAGTGCTAGAATCAGCTACAAGGAGGAACTCCATAAGTCAGAAGATACCTCTATCTGTAGGACACTTCAACAACTTCGATCTGCATCAGTCCAATATTGTTATAAGCAAATAGAAAAATACAACAAAATTACCCATGCCACGAAATTAGCCAAGTTTACCTTACATGAACAACCATATACAAACTTCAAATTTTTCAAACTTCAAATTGTTCATTCCTCATATTATAAAAAGGTTAAACAAGACTTTAACACATCATAACAATCCAATAAATAATCCAATACAAATGACATTTTAAACTGAAAAATGTACTTCACAAACCTCCTATAATACATTTTCACATATAGATCTACATTTAACCAATAACTGAACATAGTATAACAGGTGTCTGGTTTTATGAAATTGACAAGAATTTTATTGGTTACTTCCAGGAGGATCAGAACTACCTCATCCACAGAGCAGGCCTACAGGATATTATTAAGCCTGAATGGAAAAATCCCGCCAAAGGTCGTACCACTTCAGAATTAGTGAGCAATTACTATTCACAGCTAACAAGGAATCAAATATTACAGCTTTATCATATCTACAGGTATATTCAAAACAACCTAATTTTATCTATTAATACAAAGAATGAGCCACTCAAACTTGAACTTGAATTTAAATATGTAGTTTCAATGAAAAATTAATAGACACTAAGAAAATATTTTAAAAGTGATTTAATGTGCTTTATGTTTTATTTCTACACTGATTTTTGGCATTAGTATATAGTATTATGTTGCCCATAGGTGAAGAGTTATTAATGTCCAGAAGGGCCAGGCGATTTTTAATTTGAAGAAAACAATTCCAAGAAATAAATTATTTTATATTTTATTCAATTGTAATAATCATTGCAAACAATAATTTATTATATCACGATTCTCAATGGTTACCAAAACTTGCAACCCCGATGTTATAAATGACAATTGTGCTAGTCTCCTTTGTGCAGCAAAATTTTGGGGAAGATTACATCAGCCCATGATCACTCCTCTCCCCTCTGCACACTTCGCCAGTCTTGGGTCTACACCTTCTTTGCTCCTCTGCTCTCCTCTGCCTAGATTGCACACAGCAATGCCTGGGGCCAGCTAGCTGTGGCCCATTACATACAGCTTAGCACAACAGCCGAATAACATTTACGCAACAAGAAGACAAAAACAAAACAAAGTTAGTAAGAAATCGTGCTTTAAAGTATTATGAATCAGCAGTGTCTAAAATTCGTGAGAACAGTAGATACCGGTTGATGATAACTTTGCTCCTCCCTCAAGAAAGCGTCAAAATAATGTTCTCAAGTGAACCTTAAGTGAACACACACTGTGAACTCTGTGTATTCCTCTCTCCCATACCCTATGATTCTGTCCCACTCTTTTATTGTACAGGGCGATGCCGAGGCTGTGTGTTAATTCGACAGTGGGCAGCTGGCGCAAACATTTGCATGTTGGAAGTACTTCTTAGCTCTACCAGAGGGTGGCCATTCTGAGCCTCCACTCTTAGTCAAGCTTTCCTCAGTTCTGCTGAAGGGGAGCCTGTAAGCCACCCACAAGTGGCTTGGGCAGGTCACTACAGTACCTCCCAGTGGGTGGTCAAGGCAGTAAATGTTAGGAAACTCTGCACATCTCTGCCTTTTATGTGAATTTGTTCCTGCAGTCCATATGTTTCCTGTGGTTCCTTCATCTCATTTGTTCCATCACTCTTTTTCAATACAAAGCTGATCAACAATTCTTGAAGTGGTGGGCAAGATGGCAGTGGGGTGGGTTTTCTCCAAGATCTCCAGTTTCCCCCACCATCTCATTCCACCGGTGCTCCATCTTCATCTCATGTACCATGTGTCACTGTCTGTAGTGCCGTATGTAGTAAGAGCAGGCATTAAAAAAAAAAAAAAAAAAAAAAAAAAAAAAAAAAAAAAAAAAAAAAACGAAACACACACACACACATGCGCACATACATGTACAACTTCTTGAAGTCATACTGTTTGAAACAACATTCACCTCCAATCTGTTAGTAGTATTTGAGTACATTATAAGATCCACAACTTCTCCAAATTTATAATATTCACTTCTTTTATTTAAAACACACATGTTCTGAAAATGTGAATTTCTTCAATTCTGCCGAACTTAAACCTAGCATATAAACAATGTGAATACTGAATGCATATGAATGCTACACTAAACGATAAATGCAGTAAATAATTAAGTTTTACCAAAAAGCAATGTTGTGAAGGAAAAAAGGGAATGTACAGGTTTCTAAAATTAATGAACCAAGGATCAAACATTTTCCATTTATAAGGTCAATAAATTATAATAAAATCTGCTTCACATTCAAGAGATCCCAAGTTCAAATCTCAGGGGTGAGTTATCTGAATAAGGTTTTTTCAGGGGTTTCACTTATTCTGAAAGGTGCCGGGTAACTCTAACAAGGGAACTATCACTATGCTCACACCTGTACATACTTAAGAGTTTGATAGCATCATCTCTGCTCTATATGGGGCCTGTGTAACAAATATTGGATGAGGAGTGTGGTTAAAAGTATCCAAAAATGAGTACAGAATACGTAGGAACATATTAGCATAATAACACAGCATTATACGGGATAGACTACCCCTGGCAGGTGGTGGTCTACATATGACATATGTAAGAAGCGCCATTCCGCAACCCCAACACAGAGATGATTAGGGGTGTCCAACAACTACTTACAAGTGGTCACATGCGGCAATTTCTAGGCTTCAGTTTTGGGTGTTGCAGTTCTACTCTGCAGCACATTTTTGGTGCACATGGTTTATATGCAGCAGGCATTATACCATCAAATGTTCAGCTGCATAGCAGTGGGAGTACAGTGATGGTTCTATGGAACCTCGGCTCATTCGAGCAGTCTCACAAAAACTTCAGAACGGCTGAACCGATTTGCCTAATTTTGGTTTTGAAATATTTGTGCAAGTCCAAAGAAGATTTAAAAGGTGAGAAAAAAAATCCTAAAGTGATAATGGACCAGGTTATTAACTAAATATAAAAGTAAATGCGCCAAGTTTTACGGAACACATACACCTTTTATTTTCGACAAACGAAAGCATTACAAAGGAGAAAGACATTCCACACCTTGCCAAAGCCTTCAAAGCTATTTCACTTACCATATTTTATCAAATACCATTTATTGTTTATTATCAGGATTGAAATTTTTGTACAGCATGATGATACACCTTTCGAAGATTAGACACAAATTAACTTCTGAACGCACTATAACACTATAAATATTTGAATACAGACAACTCTCAAATATTGTTGAATCCTTGGGTACCTTCTTTATAATTTGTGTTTGTGAATTCGAATTGAATTGACACAAAATTAATTGAATTCCTTTGTGACTTTGTGAAGTTTGCGGAAACTTTTTTACTATGCCAAGGAGAAGACGACCTGACTTAGGTCCTAGAAGTCAGTCAAATGTGTGACAAGCTACACCCTGTGCTTACCACACCAATAAGCAGTGAGACGCATAATGCTAATAGTCATATTGGTATCTCAGAATTGCGTTGTAGAGTGTCTGTTTCTTGCGGGGAGTTGTTTTCGTACAAATCAGTTGACTCAGTTATAAACCAGGATGACGTCAACTATCCCACAGAGTTTTTATATTCATTTGAACTGCCTGGTCTCCCACCTCACAATTTCAAAATTAAAAGTAGGATCAGTTATGATCATGCTGCGTAACATTAACCAACCATGACTGTGAAATGGAATGAGACTGTGAAAAAGCTAATGAATAACACCATCAAGGAAACAACCATCAAGGGAAAGTACAAAGGAGAGGATATCTTGATCCCGCATATTCTGATGATTCCAATGGATTTACCTTTTGATTTTAAGCATCTACAATTTCCTGTGCATTGCCTATGCAATGACCATAAACAAATCACAAGGGCAGTTGGAAGTTTGCAGAATCAACTTGGAGTTTCCCTGTTTCTCTCATGAAGTTGCATGTTTGCGCATCAGGAAACCATCATCTTTATATATTTACACACCACAAAAAAAAAGATAAAATATATTGTTTATCAGAAAGTTTTAAATTGGTTAACTTAATTGTAACTGTGTTATATTTAAACTTCACCCCAAATTGCAGAATAAATAACTAATCCGAATTTGTTTTATTTATATAGATATGTTCAGATAACTATTATTTACAGTATGAAATTCACAAGCTCAGTTATGGCATTGTACTTTTCAGATTTGATTCTACCTTTCAAACTCTTCAATACTGTTGAAAACAGCACATAAATAGTTGAAAATGGAATAAAATTATATGAGTATTTCCTAAAACATGTATGGTTTTCAAAATTATATTCATATCTCCTTATACTGAAATTTATCTATCTAATGCCATTACTTCCATGACAAAATAAACACCTGATATTTAACTTTCTGTACACAATTACGATCTTGTTTTTAAACTTCCCTGTGTATTCAATCAGGACTAATAAGGCAACAGCAGATGAGCTATATGCAGCTATATGTATTACTCTTTAAAACCTTAAAGCTACAGCATTTATGTTCACTACGTATATTTGAAATACTGTAATTAATGCTCATGTTTCACTTTTTGTTAACAGGTATGATTTTGAGCTGTTTGGTTACACTTTAGATGGTTACCTGGATGTAGCAATGACAGAATCCAACACTGCAGCTATACCAACTACCTGATCAAGAAACAACCATGAAATATAGACAACACTACTCAACAGCCTCATGAAATCATGGGGTAACAGAATGAGGTCCACATCCTAAGTGCCAGTTAAAGAGAAACACGTACGGTGCTATGATGGGCAGATTGTGTTTTCAATTTGTATAAAGCCATTGTTAAAATGCTTTTAGCATTTCACTGATTGCACTGTGAAAGAATACTTAAGACAGTCCTAGATGATTACACCATTGTTAAGTCATAGGCATGGCAGGCATTAAGATCATAAATTTTGAGGTCAATGTGCAGCTGTAATTGAAAAGATATTTGAACATTTTTAAGTCTATATCAAAAAAAGATTGCTCAGTATCATGTTACTGTTATTTTAGCCTCAGAAGTAAACTGTAAGGACACTTTTAAAGATATCACTTCCATTAAGTGTGAATAATAGAATAACAGTACAAAAGTAAGAATTTAACAAAGAACAAAAAAGGTGCTATTTTTATCTTGTCTCCCAGAATGGTACTGATGAAAGTTATCTTTCAATTATCTTTTCATATAGATATAGATTTAGTACTCTAGACAGTAAAACTCGGTTTAAGTTGATTCAAACTTTCACAAGCCCAGCTGTAAATTTTGAATATAGATGATCTTCTGTAAACCTGATATTGCTTATCTATTGCTTAAATTTCTATCCTCTACATGAGGTGCATTTTTGCTAACTCCTTATCAGATTCCTTCATTAACTAATGAGAAAAGTTGCTAGTTTATTGCTAGTTGAAAATGATAGAAATTGCTAGTTTTGTTGCTAAATGAAAATATATCTCTTAATACTACAAATAATCAAATGCACCAAATGGTATCTCAAAAGATAAAGAAACTCTCAATTCAAACTACAGGCTGCAATCTTGGTGATGGAATCACCTCTTCAAAGTGTTTAAAAAGCATTCAAACATTCAAACTCTAGCTATTTTAAGTTTATTTAAAAGTTATTTACACAAAGTTAATATTATCAAAAGCCTGTTCCACATTTGAGTGTGCTGAAAAGCATACCAATGGGACTAAATTTTGTAGATCTATGGATTTGTGTCCCATAAATACCATAAATTTGTGCAACATAGAACACAAAGAAATGTTGGTGCTATAATTGACACACTATGATAATTGACACTAGCAAGTCACTAGTTTTGTTGTCAAGCAGATCTTTCAGGTGTTTTGATAGGCCTTAAATGCTTTTCTGATCAAAAATATTTTCTAGAGACAAAATAAACAAAACATTGATTAATGCTATATTTGAAAAAATAGGTAATGGTAGCAGTTTTGGGCTAAAGAGTGACCTCCAAATATAACAAATAATAGTACTTAAAGCAGAATTATTTACCTGGGTATATGTACCAAAGTTGCTTTTAGAAAACAGCTAAATGCAGCATTAATTGCAGCTTAGTGTTACCTACAGTTTCAAGTGAAATTAGCATATTATATTACAAAAATTAAGTAATGCAGGTGTGCACTGAACTAACACATCTAAATTAGTTTTATTTTTGGTCATAATGGCAGATAATTTTCGTTAAAAATGATCTGGAATATACATATTTTCGTTTGAACTTTGAAATTAATGCTTATCTACAGAATAAGTCTGTGGTTGACACAAACGTAAGCAAGCAACACAGTATTATTACAATTTCTAACACTTGTAAAAACTGTCAGTTTTCAAGATGAGATTTTTCAAAGTTTTATTTATGCTCGTAGTGGAAAATATGCAAAGTAATTCTGGTGCCAAGCTTAACCATGTGTCATTATAGTTTCATTTACCATTCTTCTCCATTTATTTGAAATGTTTCATCCTGAACAACCCTTTAAAATATATAATCATGGAAGTTACTTAAATTGATCACATTAACAGTATTAGGAACCAATGATGGTATAATACAATGATGGCTATTTGTTTTCTGCTGGCATATACTCTCCAGATAATGTGTAAGTAATTTATCAATCATCTTCACTTTATTTTAAAATTAATGGCATCAGCTTAGCAATTATAAGAATACTAACCAATTAAAACAAAACATGCACTATTTTCCAAAAAATGTCAAAAGCGACAGTAATTCTATTGAGAACTTTGGATTTTATATATCATCAATTATTTAATATTTGATCAAATTGTTTCAGACATTTAATTTTTTGAGTGTAAGTCTTCAAGAATATTAAAAGTACAAACATCAGTTGTAAAGCAGATAAATAAATAAGCTTCACTTCTTCAAGAGATGGTTATCAACCTACACAATTACTATCAACATCGACAGTGATGCCTAAATGATTAACTATCAAATGATTAATATTACACCATAAAAATAATGGCACACTAAAAATTATTGCTCAGTGCAATTTAAGGATGATGATTTGCTAAATTTTAATTTGATGTAAATTACATCCAGCTGTAATTACTGTAAATTATATTTTAGTTTTACAGAACTTTAGATAATTGACTGCTACTTACTGAGAAGCAGAATTTTCTGTGAAGTTTTGAGAAAGCTCAAGTGATGAACAACCCAAAAGAAAAAAAGAAAAGGAAAAACAAGAAAAAAATTGAAGATAAAAAATATATAAATTGAAAATAACTCTTACTTGCATTGAAAGTGATCATTATTTCTTTAATTTTAAGCTTGAAAGACACAATACTTAAGTACACAGCATTTTTCAATATGACTTACAATATTCTTTCTTTTATTTAAGAATACTTACAATATTCTTTAAGTGCTCATAATACAGATAAGTAAAATCAGTTGCAAAGAACTTCAAATTCAAGAGTCTGTTTAATTTATAGTGCATTAAGAGTGGGTCTAAGCATGACATACTGCTAATAAAATCTTCATATGTATAACTAATCTTGGCTAACCTAATCATTAAGTGGCATTTCTGCTACAGATAGGTCAACTCTCAGTTCAAATATCAAATGAATGATAGGAATGATCGGTTGCATAAAACAAGTTTACATTTTTATTTACAGCTTGAATTCTGACTACACAGGAATAGTAATGTGTCACACAGCTTTAGTCTTGGTCAATACCAGAAGTGGACCCAGCAGTGTAATCAAGCAGCCAAAAAACAGTCAATAAACACATTCAGAGATAGGAAGAAGGCTGAGAATTCCAGCTTAGTTATGGGCCAGAGAAACTCAAGTCAATAAACTGTCACCCTCGGATTGGTCATTTACTGCAGTAAAATATGAAAGAAAGAGGTGCTGTACCTTTTATGATACTGCAGTTTGACTACAACTGGGTACCTGAAAGGAACATTGTTGCTAGAATAATTAGAATTATCCTACTAGCAATGCCTTCCCTGGCTATCTTGTTATCTTAGGTTAATAAATTAATATTTAAGAAAAAGACTAGTCTACCTAAAAGAATAGTATCATCAACACCTGTTTCGTTTTCCTTTTTTTTTAGGTCCTTTAACCCAGTAATTCATACTGGACATGAATGAATATCATGCTCAAACAAATTTAGCATCCATAGAGATTAAGAGTTACCTGACATTTGCTTTTCAAAGATAAATCAAAATCCCAGAGAAAAAGAGAGAATAAACCTGTATTCAGGTAACTTACATCCAGACTTCAACTCAGTTCTCTTGAATAAGAGGCAGACATGTTATTTCTGCACTGCAGTGCTGTTACAGTGTATTCTACAACCAACACCACCACCACTCTATGCTGAATATCTGCCTCCAAATAAGGCCAGTAGGATTCCACTAACCATTAGCAAACTGTCTTTATGAATTACAATTTCCTGGTGTTGTTTCACATTTCAGAGCTACTTTCTGTCAATAATCATAGCAGTAATTCCCAGTGAAATGCAACTAATATTGATACGTCTGATCATAATATCTGATTCAAGTTTTTATGCTTACATCATAATTGTAATGAAAATAAACATATATATTCAAAGCAGAAGTTAGAAAAATGTTACACAGCATATATCCAGCGTAAAAAAAACTGGAAAAAACCTGGCAAAATGTTAAATAACACGTGGTGAGAGCAAATTTTGTATTACATTCTACATTGTTTTAATTTGGAAAAAGAAATTTTCTACCAGAAATATCCAACATTTCACAAAATATAACTGGTGCCTCCACTAATTTTGTCATATCCTACTGTGAATTGCAACAGATTTATAATCTCCTAACCATGTGCAGCCATGTGCAGCAGACTCAGGAAGGGAAAAACGTAGCTAGATGCTGAATACACATCTGTTAAAGAAAGGGATGTTATAATTAACATGAAATTATGGATACAAAATAGCTGTTTAAAGTACAAAGTAGCAATTTATTTAAACCATATCAGAAAATTCCCCACTGGATCACATACCTGTGAAGTTCGAGGGAGATGCCATGTTTTGTCTGCCTGCTCCAACTGTGTACTATGGATGAGTAGATGCATTTATCACTATTATTCCTTGCCTATGATGTCAACTGATAAATGTAATTCCCTATGAAGAAGACAACATTGACTTTTGCTAAAACACTATCAATTTAAATTTAAAGGGAGTCGATTAATGACACTAAACAACACTTACTTTTAAATTTTTCTGGAACATGTTTCAGAGACTTTGCCTCTATCCTCAGCCGGCCATTGACTGGTTCTCATTGGTGTAGTTGACAATATTTTGTCACCGGTCTCCTCTGGTGGCGGTTCAAGGAACTTGCTGAACAAATCTTTCTGGGGGATGTCAAATTTGAATACTTTGTTCCTATTTTTTGAAATGAAGATTTGTTCCCATGTGGATAGTTCTTGTTTTCCTGATGTATGTTTTAGTAGCTTTGGTTCTGGATTTATGTTGTGTTTTTTTTTTTTTTTTTCCCCCTAAAATGTGTGGCAATTGCTGATTTTTCTAATTATTTATATTTTATGTTTCTAAAGTGTTCCTTTGCTCTTGTTTCTAAATTTCTTTTGGCTTTTCCAACATAAATTTGACTACAGTCACTGCATTCAATTTGATATATACCAGATTTTTTGTTAGATGGAATGGCATCTTTGATGTTTGAGCAAATTAGGTTTTTTAAGGAGAAATGGTTGACTGGTGCTAGTTGAATGTTTTGTTTTTTGAAGACTTTTTTGAATTTATCATAGGCCCATGGATGGTAAGTGAATTTTTTGAAAATCATATTAGTTTCTGTAGCTGAGAGGGTTGTGGTTTCCTTTAGTATTCAATTTCGACATCCCCCAGAAAGATTTGTTCAGCAAGTTCCTTGAACCGCCACCAGAGGAGACCGGTGACAAAATATTGTCAACTACACCAATGAGAACCAGTCGATGGCCGGCTGAGGATAGAGGTAAAGTCTCTGAAACATGTTCCGGAAAAATTTAAAAGTAAGTGTTGTTTAGTGTCATTAATCGACTCCCTTTAAATTTAATTTATCATAACAACACTGTTTTCAACACTTCCAAGAAAGGAATTGCACCATCAATTTGATTGATTCTGAACATAATTGTTAATTTTTTTTCTATTACTTGATTTCAGGATGATTTGGAAGGTCAATATTATGCCATCTTGATGTATAAATCAATTTTTAAAAATTTGTATTTGTTGATCAAGTTTTGAAGAAATGCTCCTCAATTCAAATCTTAGTTAAGATGAGTTACCCACAAAGTATTTTCTCAAGGTTTCCTTTATCCTCTTAAGTCAAATGTCAGGTAACTGCTCGATTAACCCTGGACTCCTATTCAATCACTGCACTATTTCACTCACCAACTGCAGATATGTTATACAAATATAACAATTCGTAACAAAAGCTTCACTTAACTTAAGAAAAAGGTGTTAATACTTCTTTCTAATTGACATCGATTGTTTTCTCCTGTGGTTTTGTTTGACTGAAGATGCGGACAAGAGTTCATGAAATTGATATCAATCAGAAAGAAGAATTAACACCTTTTTCTTAAGTGAAGCTTTTGTTACAAATTGTTATAATTGTATAATATTCATTGCTTCACTGTAGCTAGCTTCCTTTTCTACGTAATGCAGATATGTTGTTTGGAATTTATAGCACTACAAAAAATATTTACATGTCTTGAAGCAACTGCCACATGCATAATATAAAAGCAGCAAAAGAAATTGGCAGCAGGACTTCTACCAGGACACCATGGAATAGACCCAGAAACATTATTACTAAATGAAGTTAGAACAAACAAATACTCATAGTTACAGTCTCTGAAAACATACACATCCTGAAGAACAAAGACAGACTTTATGATTTAATGATAAATTCTATAGCAACCGGATGACAACAGTAGCACAATGTCCAACAGCTGATCAAGACCATGTTCCACATTCTGAAATTAGTTGAGGATATAAGCAACCCAGTTTTCAATACACATCCCAAACTTTAAGTGATACGTAGTGTCAATAATACTGATTCACTCAATTCTTGAACTGAATAACGCATCACTCCCTACTTTCTTTTACTGAAAAAGAAAAGGGATTTGTCAATTACTCCTGACAAAAGTTTCAGTTGTAATAAAAGTTGTTTATATAACCTGATTGATATTTTGATATTTTGTCATGGATTTTAATTCTTTAGAAATATTATTAATTTATAGATGAGTCGTATTTATTACACATCTGCTTCACTTACATACCTATTTTGAGGACATGTTTCGCAAATCATCGTTTGCATCTTCGGCTCTTATGCGACTAAAGCTTGATCCAGTGGTGTGGGTAATTCTGGAGTTGCTTCTTCCATCTGTTGATTTAATGATGAACTTAAATGTGGAATTCTCTTCTGGCGGGATTTCAAAGTTCATTAGTTGGTTTTTATGTTTTTATATGCATATTCTCTCCCATATGACGATATATCTTTAGAAATAGTTCCGCAATTTAAGATTATACAGATTTTAATTCATTTAGATGGAAAACAAGCAGTAACCTTGATGTGATAGGTTTAAAATCTGCAAGAAACTGAATGAATTAGACTCCAAGAAAAGCTCTACATATGAACTACTTCATGAACTTGAAGTTTGCAGTGTCCAAACTTTCTCTGAAAAGTCATTACATCACTAGATGACTCCACACACAACACACTTTGTACAGCAAATGCAAACAAGAACTAAGACAACCAGTTGGACACATGTTGAGCATAAGAACAAATCCTTTTCCCAAAATGCATTTAAATTACATGAATTAGTTCTTAATTTACCAAAGATAACTATGCCATGGAAATGGGAACTCATGTCTTGTGTGGATCATTTTTTAGATTACGTATGTAAGTGTACATTTTTTTTCTTTAAATTAAATTTTAATGCTTTATGCAAATTTCTTACAGCAATCTTTCAAATTCAGTATGTATATTTTCTGTAAGTGAATGTGACAGCAATATATGAATAAGTCTAGACATCCCAGAATCCCTAAATTAATAATATGTTAAACATATGTTAACTCTAGAAAATTAACAGCTTGAGCTGCATATTGAAAATTTGAGTATTATAAAAAATATGAATACAAGCATATCATTAAAGACTTAAAAATACCCACTTAGTCCTTAAATGTTACAATTCTGCTATACAAATTGTGAAGAGCACAAAATTACTGAACATGAAAGTCCTATAATAGGAGCTGTAGTTTTCCTGGCAGCATGAATATTAGAGATTCTCTCGGGCTTCAAGCCAGGTGTAAATGTTGTGAGATACCAACGTTTTGGGAGTATACATTATTCCCATCTTCAGGGTATGTACGAAACCACATCTACACCTGGCTTGAAGCCTGAGAGAACCTCAAATAAAAGTCGTAATCTAATTACCAACCATTTATTCATTAGAAAGCATTAATGGCCTTGCTCAACTTTCCTTTTAGTATTGCAACATAGAAAACAGATTGTTATTGCTTGCTCTAGCAGTAGATGAACTTTCATAGATGAAATTAATCAGGAGGTCAAGCTATTAATCAAAATTATGAAGTAGTTACAAGAAAGCTCAAATAGGTTAGGCAATACCTAGAAGAATAAGAACTTCCATCCTCCTCACATAAACATAATTTCACAAAGTATATTTCAATCAATAGGAGCATTGTTTCTAATTAAATATTTAGTTTGAGGTATCAGAATGAAAGTTTTATAACCTTAAAATACAATTAGCACTAGTTAAGGGAAAGCAATTTTTTAACAGCAAAGTAAAATGATTTAGTATATTTAGGGGTATTCACACTTAAAACAAAGAACATTTCTCAAAATGTTTAGTCTTGAATCAAAATATCTACATTAACATTAAGACAACGGTGAATGACTATAAATTTTTTAAAAACATTTAAAAATATTCAATAGCTATTCCCTTTATGTACTGCTTAGTTCCTTTATTTTTCCATTTAACAACGGACTCCTTTGATCTTGAACACTCGGAACCACATAAAAACATACTTAGAATAACAATCGGTCATAAACAAAACACTTTGATACAGCAAACTGACTGTAAGTCACAGAGTGAAGTTTAATGATGAAATGTCAATCATGTATCCTCACTTGTGGTTCAGTATGTTGTAGTTTTACAAATTAGCAACCCTTTTGTTATAGAGCTTATGGCGCTAGTAGAAAAGTGCAGGGTTTTGCATGGAAATGATACAGACCACTGTTGTTTTAATGGCTGTTATTCTAAACATGTTTTCCTGCAGTTTGGAGAGTTTGAAGTCAAAGGTGTCCCTCGTAAGTATATTTTCTTGTTAAAAATCCAAGGTCCCTAATAATTTGCAAGATAAAGATGTAATACATTTCAGTATTATTTACATCAACAAAAATAATTTAATTTGTCTAATTAGCATTGGCTTTAATATTTGTTGGTGCTACAACCCTTGCAGTATATCTTTAAATCATCTGAAAAGAAAACGGGTTAACTGAATTTTATATTCAGTAAAACTATTATACTTTGATGCAAAAGCAAATACCAATACTTATGTACTACCAATGTTTCAGATATTAAATATTTGTTAGTAATTTCTGTGTGTATTCTTTAACCGTCTAACTATTCCAATCCTTATCTTTCCAAACACCATAATTTATTGTAATCATGTTAGGTAAAGAAAAACATTAACTGTTTCTGTAGTACTGTTTTCTCTGCCACATACTAATAGGTACAGAAACCACTAGACTCTATCCTAAAATTTGATAATCAGATTTCACCAGAAATGCATATTTCAGGGTCTCCTGAATCTAGAAAATGAGTTTTAGAAAAAGGTTTGTGCATGTGCATTTAACTTGATATTTAAGTTCAGGCCTTCCAAAGTAGTAACAAAATTTATATGAAAATCAACAGCAAACTACACTTATATGTGGACACTTTTAAGAAGTTTTGTTTTTCTCAAAAAGTGTCAGCATCTTAGCTCTCCTAATATGCCTACTTCTCAGACATGATGCTCTTACCCATTCCTAACCGAGCAAGATGACTCAGGCAGTTTCGTCTACAGATCACATTTGGGAAGTCCAGGTTCACTTCCCGTGGCTGGACTACTTGACCCATGGGTTTCTCGAGAGGTTGTACTGGATCACCAGGCGAATACTGGGTAAGTTAATTACATCCTCTGAATTTCCTGTCCCTCTATTTCATCTCCATTATCATTTCACATCATCTCTAATCTGGTCGCCTCTTTCAGGGTAGAAATATCAGCGCTGCATGGCAGAATGATATGCTCCAGGTAAACACTTCATCCTCTCGTGGGACAGACTACAGTGGCATGATGAGCCATTTTAGGACCTGGTGGGTGGGACTGCAGGTTGTACTGGTCTGCCGGGGAGTTTCCAACTGGTTAAAAGCAGATACCCTGCCCTCTGCACTGTCATGATTCTTTGGAATGACTGCCTGCTATCTCCTCTTGCCTCATCCTTACTCCTGGGGCTGATCAAGCCTGGTCGAAGTAGCGAAAATTCCCTCCGTAAGATTCTATCCTATCCTATCTATTCCCAACTTCTGTCTATTGATTTTCCACTCAAGTGTAAACTATTGTCATTCTACACTTACACTCACTCAAATCCTCAACAGCTGCCATTTCTATGGCAACGCAATCATTACTACACTGTGAGCAGTAAAACAACTACGCATAATCAGGTTATTATGTGTTTCAAATAGGAAGAATTCTGGACCGCCATGAATCAGATGCATTAGCATGCTCAGTGTTGCCATCTCGTTACCCCTATTCTTTTCATATTTCCCTCTCTCTCGCACACTATCCTAACCTAGACCAAGCAGGTCTGGGTAAGGGAACCCAGATTGAATTTTCCAAACTTTTATAATAAATGTAGTTGTTCAAATCACAATTGCAACATGGATATTTGCAGATTATGCAAATGCTTTAAATGCTCTATTTGTAATTATAGTCTATGAATTACATATTTTTCTAATCCAACGGAACTTCCAGTGGCACATCCAATATAGCTGTGAATGTTACTTACATCAAGAGATAACTCGTCATTGTCATTGTCATCGTCAGAGAATTGCAAATTTATGATGATAGGCTCCAAAATCTTGTCACTTGCTGTGTTTTTTCCAAAAGTTATTCTTGTAGTTTACCTGCATGTCTCATGCAGTTTTCCCAGCCTTGCGTTACCTTGCGTTACCTTGTTACCTTCATCATCTAACTCTTATTATTTTAGTTAATTGATGAAATTAATCATTTCTTCACACTAGCCGTATATAGGCTAAGGTCTTGATAGATAGAGCCAACATGAAAAATTCAATGCCATGGCCGGGATTTGAACCAGGAGATCCGTGGTTCAAATCCCGGCCATGGCATTGAATTTTTAATGTTGGCTCTATCTATCAAGGCCTATATACGGCTAGTGTGAAGAAATGATTAATTTCATCAATTATCTAAAATAATAAGAGTTAGATCATGAAGCCTGGGACTCAAGTACTTATGATAGTAAGTCGCCACAAACGGTATCTTGAATGCGAGAGCCCCTAGTAGTCTACCAGGGAAATATACGAGTCAAATGGGGAATTTAATGTCTTGATGGCAAGTTGGCCATGGTAGCTCAAAGGGTTAGAGCGACTGGACAGAAACCAGGAGATCCGTGGTTCAAATCTCGGACATGGCATTGAATTTTTCATTTTGGCTCCATCTGTCGTAGGAAGTGTACTGTTTGCTCTCTCTCAAATTTAACAAACCCTTGACTTATTCAAAGGAATTCTTTTATTATGTCATATCAAACATTCTCATTTCAGTTCTGAGTAATTAGAAATATACAAGCATGCATACATGCCAACCAATAATGATGTTCATAAAAAAGTTTAAAAAAGTTGAATTTATAAAATGGAATTTTTTCCATATATAGCATTTTGTGATAATGATAATATATAGTAATAAATTGTGTTTATTCATCTTCCCTTTTACAAATAATGTTTTAGCTTTTATTTTGTTTTCATGTTAAACTGTAGAAGTTTAATACTCACAATGTATTAGTATAATAGAATGGAAGTATTTTAATTTATAATAAATCAAATCCAGCTGTTTATGACATGATGAATATCCAACAGAAATGGAGGCATAAAACACAACATTGCCACAGTGATCAATTTCTTCCAAAATGTGACCATCATAAATTTGAACACACAACAAATGCTTAACCCTACCTCTGTACCACAGAATATACCATGCAAGCTGCAAACCATTATTCATGGCACTGACCTTGACATCCTTGTACTAATGCATGTTTATCTGACCTTTTAACCAATGACAAAGCTAAAGCTTTTTTCAGAGTAAACAAAATGCAAATTTACAATTTTTAACAAAAACTGTGAAAAATATAATACTTCTATAAAAACCACACATTAATTTTGAAAAAAATAAAGATGCAGAAATGACATCTTATACATATATGTAATGAATTTGCATAAAAATATTTGAGATGTGTGCCTAGAGAGGAGAGTGTACTGCATCTATCTCTTTTTCTATCGGCTGCAAAATCGCTAATTTTTTAAACAATATCAGTTGGACGTGTTCTGAAGATGGTAACACATATAGCAAAACATTTTAATGGAGAATAAAAAAAGTGATGTTAGTGTTATTAGTGCTGACTCAACTTAGTAAATTACATATCTGATAACTTCTATTTTGATCACATAAAGAAAATTGCTATGCCAGTGTGTATATTTATAAACCTTAAAATCCTTAAAATCTTTTTAAACCACTTGTCAAACTATAAGAACGCTTTTGCTCGACTTACATTTAAAATTAGGACATGTTTCAAGAACCACGCATCCCCATCATCAGCTGATGTTTGACTAGTTCTTTAGGTGACCGCCTCCCTCTCCTGGTGCTGTTCGAGTTGAATGATGTCATCCACTATTGGTATTTTGAAATTCATGGCTCTCTTTCTATTCTTAAAAATGTGTATATTTTTCCAAACTGTTAATTCCCAATACTTTTTTTTGGTACCAAAAGTTTGATTTCTTTAGAAATATTATGATTTTTTGACCATAAATGATGGGCTATGGCTGATTTATCTGTCTGTTTGTATTTTATGCATCTCATGTGTTCTTTCATCTTTGTTTCCAAGTTTCTTTTAGTTTTTCCAATATATATATATATATATATATATATATATATATATATATATATATATATATATATCATTGCAATCCTCACATTTTACACTATAAATTCCTGATAATTTGTTGGCTGGACTTGTTTTTGAGCGGGTGATTTAGTGTATTTCTCATGCTGTATTTGTTATGTGGAACTAGATGTATATGAGAATGACAGAAAATGCTTTTAAATTTATTAAAAGCCTTAGGGTGATTTGTAAATTTGCAATATATTTTCTTGGTCCTCGTGGTCCTTGAAACATGTCCTAATTTTAAATGTAAGTGGAGCTTAAGTGTTTTTATAGTTTGACAAGTGGTTTAAAAAAAATGTTATTGATAAAGTTCCACTGTTTACAAATACTTCTATTTAATCATTTTAACTTTAAAATCTTCTTAAAATCTCTTAACTTACAAACATCAAATGAATCCTGCAGAAACCAAATGATACTTCAATATTTCCTACATGCATTTCATTCCACTACATCTAAACCTTCAAAGTTTGATACTTACTTTTTACACATGCAATTTCGTAAATATATAAACTGCAAATACAGAATGATATATGGTTTTTAACATGAATATATTTAGGAGAAAAAATAAAACAAAACATTGTATTCATAGAAATATAGTAATTATTCTTCTGCAAAACAGAAAATTACTTGCGGCCAGCAGTACCTAGCTCTGTTATCTGGGGTATGCGGAGTGTAGAGTGAGGTTTAAACAGCCATTAGGTAAAGTTTAAAGACAAATAAATTCTATGGAAAACTGGACATGCAAAACAGCAATGGTTCAGGACCAATTGATTGATTCTATAAAAGCTGGGCATGCAAAATTGTACTTACTGACTGCCAACATTACAAATGGAAATTCCCACCACCCAGTTTCCATTATGCAGTTTTTGCCACACTCCAGAAGCCTGAATGATCTTAGGTTGCTTTGGATGTTCAACGACGTTGATTTTTTCATCAGACTCAATCAAATCTGTTAACTGTAGCATTTAAAAATTGGCTAGCATTGCAAGCTCTTGGACAAATAGAGATCAAATATTGTTTAAAAGTTTCTACACTGACAGTTTGGCAGCACCTGTTTTGACCTTAAATTGGATACTTTTAGCATTAATGTGCATATGTTTTTATAAGCATTTATACAAACTACAGGGCAAGAAATTATTGCCCATAATAAGTAAGCCTTGAGCTATAAAGTGGTTTAATTGCTCATTAAGTTATGGTGCTTCTAAAATGTTTACAAACTTCGAATGACGCATATTGCTTTAGCTTAAAAGTTGAAGTAGTGCAATGATCCATAATTCTGTTCAAGATGAAACCACAACATTTTTCCAGTAGAAGGCACTGAACAGCTGTGCTGTGTGTGAAAGAGCTGCTAAAATCTGAATGAAAAAGAAAGCAAGATAATGTATAATTGTATGTATACTTGATGTATAATTGACATTGTTGTCGAATGAGAAGTGTGATAAAAGTTAAATGTTTAGAAAAAAAAATATGCATATTACAATATCAGGAATCTATATATCAATAAAGAATAACTTTCTGCCAAATGTGATATTTTGGTATTCATTTTCATTGTAACTATGCGCCGCTTGTTTGTGACGACAAAGAAACATGATGCAGAGAATTCATAGTGAAGGACAAGCATTGTTAACACACACAGCTATGTTAAACTCAACTAAACGTTCTAGGAAACCGTTTGGAATGACCTGACCATTAACTTTCTATACAGACTGACATTAAACTTTACTGTTTATGATGTACATATTTCAGAATTTATATCTGTATATATTCAAATTGTTATATTCATTATAAGAATAATGCTTTCTCTCTTTTTCTGCGGGCCCCTAAAATACCGGGCCCGCCCGCATTGCTGGCCCTGCAGGCCCTAACGTTACACCCCTGTTCATGCAGATCTTCTTGCTTCATAAAAGAGCTGTAAGAGCTTTGGCTAAAGTTAATAGATTGGAGTCTTACAGGCCATACTTAAAGCAACTTAAAATACTACCATTATTTTGTATATATACAACTCTTCACTATTTTGTATGATAAAACATCAAGTGAATGCCTTCAACTAAACAAATGTACAAACTTATTTTACTTGCAGACAAAATGACTTTTTTCTGAGTTCATACACGGGTACCTTTGGTAATAAAAACATAATTAATGCAGGTTCTAAATATTTTAATGTACTGCCAACAGATCTAAAGGGATTGTCTGATATAAAACTGTTTAAGAAAGGAATCAGGAAATATTTACTAACACACTGCTTTTACAATTAACAGGAATTTTTAACAACAGTACTAATTAGTCTTAAACACATTAACGAAAATACAGTTATGCTACATCTTTAAAGTGTCATTTCTGTTCTGAAATAGTTATAACTTGCATCAATTTAGAAGTATTTTGCTTATGTACTTTTCTTCTTTGTTGACTGGTTAGTTACTATCATTTGCACACAGTAATATGTTCTGTATAATTTAAACCTGATTTTGTGTGCATCATACTAAATTCTTATTCTGCTTATTATTATTTTATCATAATTATTAATTACCATTTATTAATATTGATGTGTCTAGCACCACTACTGTATCATTGTAATTACCTGTACCTTATCCATTATTATTGCTTCTGACGTAATCTTCAATAACAACTTCACATTTTAAAGTGTATGCATATGATTAAAACATTGAGAAATGAATGTGGGGTATAGAGTAGCCCCACATGCCCATTCTTGAGTTAAAGAGCCAATAATATGTAATATAGAAAATCAAAAGATAGACAGTAAAAATTTGTTTGCTTGTTATTAATTTCTAAAATCTACTAAATTTCTATTTATCTTGTTAGAAATATAAATTACATACCTGAATATTAACATCTGTAGAAGAATTCCCTTGATCCATGCTGTTTGAGATTCTAAATGCTTTCTTTGCCATTAAAGTATTTTGAAGCTCATCCACCGTCATCAACAACCCCTGAAGATTAAGATTTGCAATGTATGATTAATAGTCCATATTTGAAAAACAAAACTGTTTTTTTTTTTTTTTTTTTTTTTAACTTTTCAAAGAAAAATCTACAGCAGTATTTTTAGGTTAATTGATGGAAATTAATAGTTCTCCCACACTACTTGTTTGTATTCAGTGCCATAGCAGGGATCTGAGCCACATACCTCCCAGTCTCTGACCGGTTGCTCTTAAAAATTGAGCTCCATGACACTAAATTCTCCTATCAACTCATATTTTTCGTGGTAAAGCACTAGGGATTAATTTCTATCAATTAACCTACTAATAATAATGGTTTAACTATGAAGTCTGGAACTTAAACACTAAACAATATTAAGTCACCACAAATGGTGACTGTGTATCAGAACCTCTGTACCATACTTTTAAAATGGTTATTCTACTATCTATTTAATGTTATAGATAAACATTTGTGGAAATTATATTATCAATCATTTTCTTGTAGGTACTACGGGAATATGGTAATACAGTAAGTAAGCTTTAAGCAATAGTTAAACATTTAAAGAGCTGGTTGTTATGTAATGAGTTCGAAATTCTGTTCTTTTTGCACGGCCAACAGACAAAAAATAATATCAGCCCCCATTTGAAAAAAGTATATGTTTTGGAAAATTCAGGCAAATAAAAAGGAATATCTCTGAAATGATTCAGTTAAAAAAAAAAATCAGACAATAATTGTATTTTAATGAGATCTGCATTTTTTATAAGATTTTATCTATTTCTTTCTGAGTTACACAAAAGTCACCCAGAATAAAATGGACTTCTGAGGAGAACCCTAAAAAATTCCAGATATAGACTTCATTTGTCATGAAAATACCTTAAACATATAATATTTTAATCAGAATTGTTAGTCATTTTTGAAAGCAATTAACATTTTCAAAAAATTTTCCATGTAAACAGCAGCCTAGGATGGAAGGACTTTTCTCTTTCGCATTCTTGCAAGGTGCTAAACTTTAATACAAACAAATTCATGTTTAGGTTATGCACAAACTGATCACAAACAAATATGAACATTCTTCTAAAAATTATTTTTTTAGATTCAGGGAATCCCAAATCCAATGTATTGCCAATGAAATGTCAATATCAAATTTTCTGTTGGAATGCATATTTTCCTATTTGATACATGTAGTAGAGAAAGTAAAAACTGGAAGTTGCTCTCAATCCTTCATTCTCAGTTTTACTCTTTCCCTTTCACCTCTCTGCATTTTCATCTACCACTCTTTCTCCTAACTCTCCATTCACCTATCTCTCCTCAATGTGTAATTTGTATGTCAAGTATGGTTTTGGAAATCAATAATAAAATTGTATTGGTTAAATGAAGGACACGTTGACTCAATCTATCAAATAAAATTGCTTTTTGGAGGAGTTAATTAGAATTAAAAGCACAGATTATGGGTATGGCAGTATGAAAACTGGTCTCTCCTTCTTATGCTTGTAATGTAACTGGTTCAAATACACCGATTCCAATGAGCAGGTTTAATGCATTTACAGGTATCTCCCATGACAGCTTACAGTTAGTGCACTGGCAAACAAATTCAAAGATCCATGGATTGTATCCTGGCTCTGGCAATGAAAACTTAAATCTTATTAAAGTTTTAACATAGTTCACACATAAAGCTAGCCAAGCATATATTAACCTAATAAGCCTAACCATAAAGCTTGGAAATTAAAGCATTGTAAATCGCCTATGATTTGTATTTAACTATACACATCTTGCCTTCTTGACATGGCATTGAATTTTTCATGACTGATTCAACTTCCCAACCGTTTTAGTATTGAATTAAGTCAATAAATACCTGATATTTTTCATTTATGATGGTAAGAAATGGATTTGCTTCACTAGTGGAAACTGTGTCAGCATTTCCACTCCAGATAATCTGAGGTGTGGCATCCTGCACTCCTTCTCTGGTCCACAATCCTAATTGAGGTCTTCCAGTTTCCAAAAAGTCATTCACAAACATTCTCTGTACATCTGAAAATTCTTTTACTACCTGAAAATATGAAAAAGCACATAAATCAGAACACATACACCACACAGTTCTACACAAGCTAAAAAGTCTTATGTATAACATATAAAATGTTTTCTACCTGCTCTTGTACAAATTATTATAACAAACATTTATGTACTTCAAGTTAATCAAGATAAACATTTGGGCTGGCCCCATAGCTCAGTCGGTAGAGCACCTGCCTACTGTGCTAGGGGTCAGAGGTTCGATTCCCGGCGGTGGGGGTGGGGATTTTTCTCCGTCCAAATTAATTCCCCATCTTCCATCGAGTCTGGAAGTAAGAATGAGAGTGTGAATGTGTGCATGATGTAATGATTAAAAACCAAAAAATAACGAGTTAACACCTTCGGTATGTTCCAAAGGAGAACGGCCGCCGATATGACCATAGTAGTTAAAGGCGGGGTATAAATGGAACAAGCAATAACAAGATAAGTATTACAAAGCTTTAAGCAATAGTAAACGCCTGCCTTGGTAGCATGGTGGTAGAGTGTCTGCCTCACGTTCAAGAGGTCCCGAGTTCCAATCTAGGTCAGGGTGAGTTACCTGGATAAGGTTTTTTCCGGGGTTTCCCCTTATCCTGAAAGACGAATTCCAGGTATCTCTAAGCTCTATGGACCCTGGGCTCATTTGAGCATCAATTCATCCATTCCATTCATCGTCCGATATGACTTAACGTTGGAGAACATAAATTACACAAAAAAAAGCAATAGTAAGGACCAACAGTTATGTAATAGAGTCAAACTGAAAAATTTAATGCCATGGTCAGGATCTGAACCACGGATCTCCTGATTTCCATCCAGTTGTTCTTACCCATTGAGCTACCATGGCCAAAGCCGTCCTGACATTAAATTCTCCAATTGACTCATATATTTTCCCGGTAAACCACTGTTTGTGGCGACTTACTATTGTAAGTACTTGAGTCCAAGGCTTCATCATTAAACTCTTTTATTATTTAATTGATGGAAATTTATCATGGAAATTAATTAATTATATATGGCTAGTGTGAAGAAATTATTAATTTCCATCAATTAACTTACATAATAAGAGTTTAATGATGAAGCCTGGGACTCAAGTACTTACAATAATAAGTCACCAAAAAAGGTGTATCTTGAATACAAGAGCCCCTAGTGGCTTACCGGGAAAATATATAAGTCAATTGGAGAATTTAATATCAGGACGGCACATTGGCCATGGCAGCTCAATGGGTAAGAGCGACTGGATGGAAACCAGGAGATCTGTGGTTCAAATCCCGGACATGGCATTGAATTTTTCAGTTTGACTTTCTCTATCCAAAACCTTAGCCTGTATATGGCTAGTGTGAAGAATTGATTAATTTCCATCAATTAACTTAAATAGCTGTGTAATAGTTTTGAAGTTTCTCTTTCTCTTTGCATATCTCCCCTGTCCCCCAGAAAACAAGTATGACTTACAATTTGAAGAAAGCATAAGAACTGGAAAATGCAAACAAATAACAAGAAGAATCTCAGAAATTAATTGCATAAAAAATGTATTTATCATAAACTGCATTCTTCAAGGACATCTACGTTTTATGTGTCTAATATTTATTTCAATCTCTTATGATTTACCAGTTATGGATAATTCATTCAGAATCAACAGGATTTCAGAGGCTATTTGCAGAAAATTCAAGACATACATTTCATTTGTAAACATCTTAAACATATGGTATTTTGAGAAACTGTTAGAGCCATTTGTGAGACAATAAAAATTTTCAAAAAATGTTTCATCAAAGGGTAGTTGAGGTGGGGGAATTTTCTTGACAATCTTAGATGATGCTGAACTTAAATATAAAGATTGGTTTTTAATCACTTTATGTTTTTAAGTTGCACATCTCTCTCTCATATACACACATAAACATGGTAACATTTTTTAAAAATTATTTTTTTGGGTTCAGGGAGCCTCAAAACATATATTTTTTCCAGTGAAGTCTTGGCTGAATTTTTGGCTGAAATACGATTCCTCCATTACTTACTCTAGATAGCAGAGAAAGCAAAAAGCTTTGGGTGTAACAAGCAAATGACCTTCTTTAGGCCTAGGACCATTACCAATTCACAGGTAACTAAGATACAAAAAGCTCAGTTTTTCTACCCATTTTATATCACAGAGAGTAATTGCATTTTACATCACGAAGAATAATAAAGAAATGGTTTTGAAACTAGATAAAGCATACTGTTTTATATATATGTATGTATATGTCAACACAAAGGCACCCTACAGAAGCACTCATATCATAGTCAACTAGAAAATTGGGATATACAAAAATGCTCATATATAAAAAATCCTGAACACAAGATAATGCTTTAAATTTAAAACATTACCACTTTAAGTGTCCTTTTTTTTATATATATATATAATTCATGCCCTCCAACGTTAAGTCATATCAGACGATGAATGGAATAGGTGAAATGATGCTCAAATGTGCCCAGGGTCCATAAAGCTTAGAGTTACCCAACTTTCGTCTTTCAGGATAAGGGAAAACCCCGGAAAAAACCTTATCCCGGTAACTCACCCTGATCAAGATTCAAACTCGGGACCTCTTGAACATGAGGCAGACATGCTACCACCATGCTACCAAGGCAGGCATTAAGTGTCCTGAATACTTCTACTCAGTTGCTACCATGTAGGTTCTGCAAGCCAAATACTGCCCTTTTAGAAATCAGTTGAATGATTTCCGAGTTTATTCTTTCTCGTTCTCTTTATTAAACATATTAGTAGAGCCCGAATTCATAAGCACAATCAAATGAAATAAGCAAGCATATAGGCATGAAAAATGAAACAATACGCACCAAAAATAAGCAAATAAAAATAAAAATTTAGTTATAAATAAATATTTTGTTTCATCTTATGTAAGCTTGTTACAGTACACAAGGGAGGTTAACTTGAGATTTTGTTTGAAGCTCCTGCATTTGTCAGTGAAGAATATTTTATACAGAGAAAAGGACCTCTCAACATCACATGGCATTACTAGAACATGTGAAAAGCACCACAGTTCTTGAGTGAATTACCTTTCAATATACGTTTCTCTACCAGAAAGATTTTTAGAATTGTCACACAATGTTTCGTAACCAGAGTTTTTCATTAATGCCTTACTGAGTTTCTCAATGGCAGTTTTAACAATACCGTGAGAGATGAGAGATGTGTAGTGTTTAACGTCAGCTTTTACTACATACGGCACCGCAGGTGGTGACACTGATGATACATGAGATGAAGATGGAGCACCGGTGGAATGAGATGGCGGGGGAAACCGGAGGTCCCGGAGAAAACCCGCCCCAGCGCCAAGTTGTCCACCACAAATCTCACTTTGCGGTTGCCTGGGATCGAACCCGGGCCGCCTTGGTGAGAGCCAAGCGGTCTAACCACTGAGCCACGGCGCAGCCAACAATACCGTGAGACTCTGAAGACAACGTTATTGAAATTTCATCTATCAAAGAAAGTAAATGTTCCAAGGTATTATTTCAAGCTTCCAACTGTGTTATAATAACAGGTATATTGGAGAAACGGTTATGAATGTACTCTATCTTATCTTGATGCCAATATTAGCAAAACATTCCTGTGCTGCAGCAATGCTGCTGGCATCTTCACTTCATCTAAAGAGCACAACACTGTTTTTACTTCATTGACATGTTCTGCAAAGTATGACACAGCCTTCAACCAAGAACCCTTGAGTTAAAACTGGCTGAGCAGGTAAAGACAAATTTGGAACGACATCACGAACTGTTTGAACTCTAACTGGCGATAGTACAAACACTTTCTTTATGCTAGAGACAATAAGATCCACATCTTTGTATCAGCTCCTAACTGTTTCAGCGAGACAATGTAAACCACCTGAATGCTAAAATGATGGCTAGGAGTGAATATTGACTTTTAAGTTTACATGATTTGGATAAAATAAGCTATTTTAATTAAAAAGCATAAAATAAGTAAGCAAAAACTGTATTTCAGCAAAAAAGCATTTATAAGCATTTCACTTAGAAATATACATATTAGTATAGATAAGCACAATTCTTCATTTTTGAGTTTGATTTATGAGTCACTATGTTTACACTCAACTTCACTTACTATGTTATTGTATAATTGAAAAGTTTTCAAGATCATTCAATCTCATCTTCAGCTGTTTGGTGACTAAATGAACATTCTTCTTCCTCCACTACTATAGCGCTCTGATCCCTCTGCCAACTGGTGTTAGGGTCACTAAGTTTTAATACTTCATTTAATGCCGGGACTTCAAAATTTATAACTTTATCCCAGTTTTTGGTTATGAATATTTTTTCCCAAATATCCAATTCTATGGGTGTACTTAAAGATTTTAACAGTTTTATGTTATGGCCAATGTTGTGGTTTTCTGTCCAAAAATGGTGTGACATTGCGGATTTTTCTGTTTTTTTCAACTTTATTTTCCTTTGGTGTTCTTTTTGCCTGGTTAACAATTTTCTCTTAGTTTTTTCTAGGTAGCTTTTATTACAGGTTTTACAGTTTATTTGTTAAATTCCCGATTTCAAAGTGTTGGGGATTGAATTTTTTAGTGGCTTATTTAGCAGGTTCTTCAGACTGAATTTGTTTTGGGGTATTAGTTTTAAGTTTAGTCTTTTGAAGATTCGTTCAAATTTTCTAAAAGCCCATGGATGGTAGGTGAATTTTCTATATTGCCAGTTTGTGTTTTTAAGCGGTGTGAGAGTGGTATTTTTTTATATTGTGGCAACCCTGTATGGGTTGTCAGACCTGGCGCCACTGGCTTAACTTTGTTCGTTGGTTGCGCTGGGGAGGGGGTTGGCTTCCTCTTCCGCAGACGACCGGCCGCCACCAGCGTGAGAGGATGTGTTTGTAGCAACCCTCCGGAACACAAACCTCATTGAATGTAAGTTGTCTGGGATTATTAAACCTCTTTTTAAAATGCATTTGTGAGTTTTCCTTCGCTGGACCTTCCACCTTTCACCACCATGCAGGTAAGCTAGTTATCAGTAAAATAACATGTCCACCCTACCGCGTGGTGTAACTAGTGTTTGTTGAGATAGTTTAGCTCTACCGCTACGGATTCCCCCCAAAGTTAATAAATATTAAATCTATTCTAATGTAGGGTGTGACATATTGGTGGAGACGCGGGTAAGATCTCAAAATTTTTTTTTCTCCTTGCTTTAGTCCGGTTTTTATGAAAAAAATTTGAATGTATACGGTGGTGAAAGATGGAGGAAACATGGCCGACCGCGTGGTGTTCAATTAGTTAGAAATTCTAATCTGGTCATCGTCTCGTAATCCTTTAACTTTTGGTCTGTTTTTTATTTGATTTCTTCAATAGTAAACTTATTTCATAATATTGTGCTAAAATTTTTTTTATAACTACATGGAAATTGATAATGGACACCACGTGGTCACGTGTTGATTTTCAAGGGACGCTGTGTGAGTTTTGGCAGTAAAATTCAAAGTAAATAGTTTCCTTTTTGGTGTTTTTGTGAAGTATGCACTTCATTTTTGTGTTCATTCCAGTTGGTAATTCTGCTTATTTTATTCTGGTGTCCAGTGTTACTTAAAAGTAAGTCAAAATGCCTAAGAAAACGCGGCAATCATCCAATGTGCCAGTTACAATGGATTCACATGATGTAATAGCTTCGACTTCTGCTTTAGCTAATCAAAGTGCACATGTACCTAGTAATTTAGAAGTATCCATGGCACCTAATGTTAATCAGACTCAGACAATGCAAGTTTCTCGGCCTTTTATTGATCCACCCTGTTTTGACAGGATAGCACTGATATCTCCTTCAGAATTTTTGAGAAAATTTAACTTAGTTTCTACAGCAAATGGTTGGTCAGATGTACAAAAGTTGAAGTTTTTCCCATGTTACTTGCGAGACACAGCAGCACTGTGGTACCGAACTTTTTGCCATAGACACCCTGAGCATGATTGGCATTTTCTAACTCAACAGTTTTTGGCAGCTTTTCAAATGTCCAATCAAGATGAATTGTTGGAAATTAAACTTAGGCAGAGGGTACAATTAGAAAATGAACCTGTATTAGATTACATTTATGATGTATTATCCTTGTGTGACCAAGTTAACGCTGCAATGACACAAATGGAGCAGGTAAAAAACTTAGTGAAAGGATTGAAACCTCAGTATGTGCAAGCTTTGCTCCCATTAAATCCACAAACAGTTGAGGAGGTTTTACAAATTATTAAAAGCGTTGATAAAGCTAATTTTTATGTGCAACATAGACAACATTTAGTACAAGCACAAACATCAACTTACACTTCTCCACCTGTGTCATCTGCACCTGTTTTATCACGGTTTGAAAGTGTAAATCACTCTGAACCAGTTATTAATGTTGTTTCCACATTGAGTGAACAGGTCACTAAACTTGCTACCCAAATGCAACAACTTCAGTCTCAATTCACTGCTGCTGCATCTACTGTGCAGCCACCTCCACTTAAGCCTCCAAGATATCATGAAAGGAGACAACAGGCACCTATTGTGTGTTACAATTGCAACAAGCGTGGTCATATGGCACGTAATTGCTGGACTTCACCATCTGGTTCAAAAAACTCGAGAGGCCCAGCCTCCAACGACATAACCTAGAGGTACCCAAAGTAAGTTCACCTGTGTCTAATGTTGTTTCTCTTCCAGGTCAAATTTTGCAAATTTTGGGGTCCATTGGGGAGTCAAAACTTCCAATTTTGTTGGATACAGGAAGTGCAGTTAGCATTGTGAATGCAGCTCATATCAATGACATTTCTAAAATGAAACCTGTCGAGATTTTGCTTAAAACAGCTGGTAACAAGTTATTAGATGCGCCTTATCAAACAAATTTGAAATTTCAAATTAATGACTTTGTTTTTCAGGAAGATGTGTTAGTGGTAAAAGACTTGGCACATAATCTCATTTTGGGTAATGACTTTCTAACTTCACATAAAGTTACCATTGATTATTCTTGTGCAGAAGTTAAGATTCAAACTCATGAGGGAGAAATGGTACACATTCCTTTTGAAACAACATGTGGTGGTCCCTTTACAGATATTGCTGTGATTCCATTGAACGATGAGGTACAGATAGTTAATAAAGTTTCTGTTGTAAAAGATGTTAAATTGCCACCACTTACTACTTGTTTTGTGGCAGTGCAGCCTTCAGCTGATATTACAAATGAGGTTATGTTCGAGCCTTCTACCAGTATTATGCATAAGAAGAATATTTCTATTCCACCTGTAGTTTGCAAATCTTCAAAGGACTTTGTGATACCAGTACATAATAATTCAGCTGTTCCTCAAACACTTTTTGCTAAAACTGTATTAGCTAATGCTCATGAAGTTGCATTTGTTCAAAGTAACTCAGTTTCACCTAAGGATGTTACTCCATTGAACGCTCCAAAGTTTGAATTTAATGTTAATACCAACTTAACTGAAGCTCAAAAGTCAGATCTTCATAATCTGTTGTTAAAATATGAACATGTTTTTGCCACTTCATTGCAAGATTTAGGCTCAACTAATGTAGCGGAATTTAAAATAGAGGTAAAGGATGAAAAACCTATTAAGCAACGACCCTATAGGGTAGCTCATAAGCAGAAAGAGATTATTTCCCAACAAGTAGAGGAAATGAAAAATGCTGGTATTATTAGAGATTCTCAGTCACCTTGGTCATCACCCGTTGTGTTGGTAAAGAAAAAAGATGGCTCTATGCGGTTTTGTGTAGATTATCGTCAACTGAATAAGGTTACAGTAAACTCAGCCTTTCCCTTGCCTCTTATTGATGACCTCCTTAGTTACCTTGGAGAAGCTAAATGGTTTGCTTCCTTAGATTTGTTGTCAGCATACTTTCAAATTCCTTTAGAGGAGAATAGTAAAAAGTATACCTCATTTGTTACTCATGAAGGGCAGTATGAATTTGAACGTTTGTCTTTTGGGCTTGCTAATGCACCAAGATTTTTCAGTTTTGTTGCTGAGAAATTGTTAGGAGACTTGAAATTTAAGAAAGCTTTAGCATATTTGGACGATATTGTTGTTTTTGCCAAAACTTTTGAAGAATTATTAGAAAACTTAGAAGCTGTTTTTCAACGTTTGGAAATGCATAATTTTAAACTGAAATCTGGGAAATGTTTCTTTGCTATGGAAAAGATAAAGTTATTGGGTTTTGAAGTATCTAAAGATGGAATCTCCCCAGATTCTGAGAAAGTTACAGTGATCAAAGAACTACCACGCCCAAAGAATGTTAGAGACGTGAGAAAAGTTTTGGGTTTGTTCAATTTCTACAGGAAATTTATTAAGAATTACTCTTACATTGCCCATCCATTGATTCAGCTGACCAAGAAAAGTCAAAGTTTTATTTGGGGCCCGGATCAGCAAACAGCATTCCAGCAGTTAAAGAACTCTCTTGTTTCTGCTCCTGTGTTGGCTCATTATAATCCTGGAGCCTATACAGAATTACACACTGATGCTAGTGGTCTAGGAATAGGATGTGTTTTACTACAGAAAGTAAATGATAATCTTAGACCTATTGCATATGCTTCTAGAACTTTGTCAAAATGTGAAAGAAATTACAGTGTACCAGAGTTAGAGCTTTTGGCAATCGTTTTTGGTTTAACACATTTCAGGACTTTTGTGTATGGCTATAAAGTGCATGTTATTTCAGACCATCACTCCCTTTGTTATCTGAACAATTTAAAGGATTTGACAGGCCGGTTGGCTCGATGGAGTCTAAAGTTACAGGAATTTGATTATGATATATGTTATAAATCTGGTAAGAAACATAATGACGCAGATGTTTTGTCAAGGTTCCCTGTGTTACAGCCTGAAGAGCATCAAATTGAACAACTTGATGAGCTAATTACCTGTTTGCTATCACCAGTTGAGGTTGCTCAGAAACAAAATGATGATCCAGTTCTGACTCCAATTATTAATGCCCTTAAGGATCCTGAATCTGCTCCTGCTAAGGTTCAACGTCAAGCTTCTACCTATATTTTGAAAAGTGATGTCTTGTACAGGAAAAATTCGAGTTCTACTGGTCCCTTGCATTTACTAGTCATTCCTGAGGTGTTAAAGCATGAAATTTTGTCCTCATGTCATGATGATCCACTATCTGGTCATTTAGGTTTTTCTAAAACTTTTAGTAAGATTAATTCAAGATACTACTGGATAGGTATGAAAAAAGATATTGAGCATTTTGTGAAAACTTGTCCAAGTTGTCAGTCTAGGAAGGCACCTAAGAATCAAAAACCTGCTGGTCTTTTGCAGCCTATTCCAGTTAACTTTATTGGAGAACGTTGGGGAATAGATTTGTTAGGCCCTTTACCTCGTTCTACGTCGGGTCATAAGTATATCATAGTTGCTACAGAATATGCTTCTAGGTGGGTTGAAGCTGCCCCTCTCTCTTTGGCTACCATTCCCCAGGTTACTAAGTTCATCTTACATCAGATTATTTGCAGGCATGGGGCCCCTGCCATGTTACTGTCTGATCGTGGTAGTGTCTTTCTGAGTGAAGTAACCCAGGAACTCTTGAAAGCTTTGTCAGTTTCCCCTCATTTTACTAGTTCATACCACCCTGCATGCAACGGCCTTACTGAACGATTTAACCAGACTTTACTAAATTGTCTTAGTCATTTTGTGGATTCAAATCAGCGCAATTGGTCTAATGTTTTACCATATGTGATTTTTTCATACAATTCTTCTGTTCAGGAAACTACAAAATTTTCACCATTCTATTTGATATATGGTCGTGAACCTTCCTTACCAAATCAGGTGCAACTTCAGGCCACTTCAAATGATTTATTTGTTCGGCAAACTTTGGAAGAGATTCAGAAAGCTCGTGAAGTAGCCATCCATAATATTAATCAGCAACAGATTAAACAGAAAGAAAGATATGATGCTAAGCATAGAGATACTCATTTTGCAGCAGGTCAGCTTGTTAAGATTTTTACTCCAATTAGGAAAAAGGGAAAATGTACCAAATTGCTTCATAGATATTTTGGGCCTTTTGAAATTGTTCGACAAATTACTCCTGTTACTTATGTGGTTCGTCGACCAAATGCTCCTAGAGTTAAGGAACAATCAGTACATGTTTCTAGGATATTCCCATATTTTGATCCTGTGGGACCATATAGACTGTAAATGCATTTTGCTTTTCTTTTGTGTCACATTAAATGTAAAAAGGTTGTATGTAAAGTATATTGCCCCTTGATTTCTGAGTGTGAATTTTGAGATTTAGTGTATAGTGTGCTAAGCTATTTTGTTTTGGAATATGATGTATATTATTGGCAAATGGGAATACTTGGATAGATGTTTGATGAATTAGATGTAAAAAGTTGAACATACAATTATTATTGAAAGTCACAATTAATTGATATTAAAAGTATATGTTCCCTAATAACTGTTTTGAGTTGAATAACCTCATTTTATGATAAATTTTGCAATGATTAGGAAATTGAAATTTTGTTTATTAATTTTAAGTTTACATTCTGGAATAGTGCTGTGCTACCTCGATAAGAAGGATGAATGAAATTATGTGTGATTATGTGAAAGATGTAGAGGTAAAGTTTATCTGGTTAATGGGGTTGCTGTAATGTGCCCGTTAATCCAGTGTTTTAGGCTCGATAAAGTGGCTGAAATGTGCTTATTGATGCAAGTAATTAAGTGTATTTTTGAGTTTTGTTTAGCATTGGTGCTGAAATGTGCATGCTAAGATGATGAGGAAAACCTGAATCACAGAGAGGTTTGTGAATGACTGTTATGAAGCTGAGACCTGGGGATGTTCTGTTTGTCATCCTCGCCATAGTTACCAGGTATTTGTGAGATAGCACATTACTAGTACAGATGTTTACTTTGTCTCTTTATTGCAGGATGCTAATAGTTTGAACATTTTGATAAAATTGTTTTGGATTAAGAGTGATATATATTTTGGAGTTGTGTGATTACCAGTATGCTTTAATGGTTTATTGAATTCTAAGTTTTATGTTGAAAAGCAAAAGTAACCTTCAATGTATACAAAAGTTTTTAGAATAGGCTAAGACATGATACTATATTTTCTCTTTTGTGTATCTAGGATGTGTAATTTTGAGGCCCCAGAACTTAATTTTTCTTTCAGTTTTGTTCTATGTATTGTGTTGTAGAACGATTTTTTTTTTGTTGGTGTAGTAATGTGACAGTAGTTTTGTTGGCATGCAAAATGTTGATGTTAGTAGATTGTAAGTAGTTTTGTTGATTTGAAAGGTAGTAGTACTGATGATATTAAGTAGTGCGCGCACATAATAATATGATTGAAATTATAATGGTAAAACAAAGAGAAAAACTGAGCTCATTTTTGTTTAAGTGTACACGTCAGTTTTTGTTAAAAAGTTTATGGCCACGTGTAATATTTTGGGGTACCCCTCTAATTGTAAGTTTTGGTATTTTGAAAATTTGTAATATTTTTTTATTCAATGTTTTGGAAGGTCAAATTATTTTGTGCTGTGTGTATTGTATTATTTCTACCCTAAGGGGTTTTTGTAAAGTCTTGATTGTGACATTCCTACGTTTTATGTATTTTGTGAAGATTATTTTGTGAAGATTATTTGATTTATCTTGTCAAAATTTGTAAGCTCTATATATTGCCGAGTGATGGAAATTATCTTAGTTTTATCATGTATCTTGCTACCCAGATGGGGTGTACCTAATTTTTTTTTATTATTTATTATTGTTCAGAAGTGAAGTTTGTTTTTAATGACGTAGTTGTCTTCTGTAATTGACGTACACTTATATTTTTGGAAATAATGTTGTAGTATGATGATACGTATCAAGCCAGCCCTATTTATCTGCGTTCCTGCTGCACCACACTGTTCCTGCCGAACTGTTTGCACCATGGGAGTACTAAACCTGCCACACTGCCTTGTGTCATCGGGCTCTGGTCCGCCCTTTATGACCACTGTTCGTCAGAGCTTTGGCAGCTATTAGTGCTGTCACTTCGTACCTGTGTTGGGGGCAGAAGAACTATTAATGCCCCACATTGTTATTCAGTGTAGAGCAAGTACAATTGTGCTCAATTCAGTGGTCTTTATTCATCAGTGACTGCAGTGCAAGCTTCAAGTTTTTATTACATTTGTGAGACCAGTGGGAATGGAATGTACTGTTCAGGCAGGTTGTGAAACTTTTTTTTTGCTTGGTGCAGTAGTGGTGAAAAGTGCTGAACTTCATTTATTTTTCTTTTAGGGCTTTTCAATTAAAGTTATAGACAGACACTGGAGTAAAGAAACGAATGTGTAACGTCAAGAGACAAGATTTATGTTTGTAATACTGTTTGTGATGTTTGTATGCTAATTTTTTTTTGTTCCATCACTCGAGCGAGTTTCTTTTCATTTGTTATTAATTGTTCTGTTGACCCTGGGTCAACAGCTTGTGGTCCGGGGGGAGGTGTGGCAACCCTGTATGGGTTGTCAGACCTGGCGCCACTGGCTTAACTTTGTTCGTTGGTTGCGCTGGGGAGGGGGTTGGCTTCCTCTTCCGCAGACGACCGGCCGCCACCAGCGTGAGAGGATGTGTTTGTAGCAACCCTCCGGAACACAAACCTCATTGAATGTAAGTTGTCTGGGATTATTAAACCTCTTTTTAAAATGCATTTGTGAGTTTTCCTTCGCTGGACCTTCCACCTTTCACCACCATGCAGGTAAGCTAGTTATCAGTAAAATAACATGTCCACCCTACCGCGTGGTGTAACTAGTGTTTGTTGAGATAGTTTAGCTCTACCGCTACGGATTCCCCCCAAAGTTAATAAATATTAAATCTATTCTAATGTAGGGTGTAACAATATTATCTTGAGTTTTTCCTTTCATCGTGTTCCTTATGATGACTGGGTTGAATCCATTTAATAAGGCTACGCCGTGTTTCAGTGGTTAGACCACTTGGCTCTCACCAAGGCGGCCCGGGTTCAATCCCAGGCGACCGCAAAGTGAGATTTGTGGTGTACAACACAGCGCTGGGGCGGGTTTTCTCCGGGATCTCCGGTTTCCCCCGACATCTCATTCCCCCAGTGCTCCATCTTCATCTCATGTATCATCAGTGTCATTGCCTGCGGTGCCGTATGTAGTAAAAGCGGGCGTTAAACATTACACATTTCATTTCCATTTAATATTGCTATCTCTTTTATGTGTTGTTGTTCTTTCAAAAACTTTTCCTTACTCAGTGTGCTGTTGTATAGCCGGTGAATTAGACTTCTAAAGGCAGCTAGCTGATGTGAAACTGGGTTGTATTCATTTTTCTTTATGTAATTATCTATGTGTGTGGGCTTCCTGTATATTCCAAAATCTACACCATGACGATTTCTAGTTATCTTGAGGCCCAAAAAGGGTAGGGTGTTGTCTCTTTCTACTTCCATTGTAAACTGGATATGATTAATCTTAGAAACTATTTGTAGTAGGTTTATATTAATAAACTCTCACTTCGAGTGACCACCAACTACAAATAGTTTCTAAGGTTAATTTTGATGTCACTGTTACTAAATTCCTCCACACACAGATATATGGATATGATTATCTTGCAGGTTTAGTAATTTTAGAGAATCTTCTTTAAGTTTTTTCGGAATGATAGCAAAAACATCATCAACATATCTCCGCCAAAATTTATAAATCTGTGGGAAGGCCTTTACTATGTGATTTTCAAAATAGCTCATGTATAAGTCTGCTAAGATAGGTGAAAGTGGGCTCCCCATAGCTAATCCTTTTGATTGTCTGTAGAATTTTTGGTTAAACATGAAGTAATTATTCCTTGTGCATAAATCTGTAAGATTGATAATGTCATCTATTTCTGTGGGGTGCATTGTAGTCTGAGTTAGCCATTTTTTGAGGACTGTAGGTATTAATATTTAAGCAGAATTCTACTTATTAAAACTGTAAAACATCTTTCAAAATGCTTTGTGTATTTTCTTTGACATTTTTATTATAAACAATAACCTGTTTTGGTAAAAGAAGTTTGTATTCTTTAACATAAAATATCAATACAGACAGAAAAATCAACATTTCTAGTTTTTAAAAAGATATTGCATGATCTCAATTTGAAATTATTAATTTGAGTTTTAAAACCAAAATTGATAAAGTTTGAGGCATTTATTTAATGGCACAGAAAAACCAATTAATTGTTCAACTATTAAAAGGGTCATTACTTACCTGCATTTTCTTGCCTGAAGATAATATGATGACCTTTTGACTCTTACATTTAATGGCGTAGTAACTATTGCATTTAGAATCATATGTAGTGAAGAATAATATGGTCTCTGCATCTGTTCCTGTTATAATGCAACTATTCATTACTTTTAAATTGCAAAACTCCAAAACATGTCCCGAACGTGTACAGATTACTATTTCTGCATTCATATCTAAAACAGACAAACATAAACAAATTAAAATAAACTATTATAAAATTTATACCAGTAGATCTGTTCAAACAATTTCTAAATATGGCTTAACTTGTCCAACTCGACTCTTCCCCTCCAAAACAGCTTCACATTCACTAATGCACGGAATTGTATACTAATGAACAGTTACTATACATTTAAATTATTTTTTTTTTTTGGAGGAGGGGACAATCTATTAGCTTCTTATTTCCATTTTCCACATCCAGGAGAGTCTCCATCATAATTAGCTCAGATAATCATGTCTCTACTGTATTCTTACTAGAATTTATATTTCTGTATTATCAAGATAAGCATTTGCAGAAATGGCTTCATTATACACTTCGCTGTAGCTACAAGGGATATACAGGAAGCTGAAATATTTCAGCTCACTAAAACATGGACACATGAGGGTAAGGACCACAGTTCAAATTCAGTGAAGATTGTCATTCACAAAACTTTATTCAGGGTTTTCCAATCCTTTTAAGTTGCAAATGTCAGGGAGTTTCCTTAAACTTAAAGTGGAACATTTTATTCTCAAATTTCCTTTCCCAATAATCAGTTTTTACAGCTATCTTGTCTATGGTGCCTTTTGCAGTAACAAGTGTTAAAGTACTAAGTAAATAGACACTGAAACAATAGCCAAATGCTTAAAGCATGGCTTGCTATTAAATTCCACACTCTTTTCATATCATGAGAAACAAGTTACCAAGAACTTTAAAATGTAGAGGCTTGGAAAATTGAAACCAAGAGCAACACGTTTGAAAAATTATAATGATATATAACATCTTTAATGTGCTTAGCATTTTTTGTGTATCATGTATGATTTATAAAAAATTCATTCAGAATAAAGGAAATTTTACAGGCATTTAGAACAAGAAAGTTTTTATTAGTCATATAAATATCAATGTAAAAGTACTCTAATCAAAAGCATTAGTGACCATTTTTAAGTAAAATGAAGGTTGGGGAGCACATGGGAGAAAGATAAGCATGAAAGGGAAGATAGCGATGTCTGGGGTAAGAAGCTGTAAATGTAAATTACCAGATATGTCAGTAAAGTGGCATGAAAGAATCTATGAAGCAATAGTAGAATCAAAAATGACATATGGTGTGGAGTTGTGGGGGGCCAATGAGATAAGAAATCATGTTGAACACACATATGAACAATTCTGTAAAGAGATACTAGGTTTGAATAAGTCAACACCAAATGGAGTAGCTGGAGTGGAACTTGGAAGACCTTGCAGAAGTGGGGTAATCGTAGAAAAATGTTTAAAATATTGGTATAGTTGTATAAAAAAGGATGACGATAATACATTAAAGAACTGTCTAGAATAACAGAGGAATTCAACATGTAAGGACAGCTGGTGGGGAGAGCTAGAGAAAACGCTGGTCAAAATAGGAATGAGGGATATCTGACATGAGAGAGAAAGAAATGTAAAAGGTCTTTGGACAATTATTAAGAATAGGATAGAGGACATTGACAGACAAGTGACGTGGGGAAATCTGATAAGTAAGAAATCACTAAAGGTATACCTGAAAATAAAGACAGAATGGGAAAGGGAAACATATATAGACAACTGTGACAGATATGAGAGGCAGGGTTTAGCTGGTTAAGGACAGGAGCCATTTTGAGAGGGGGGTAAACCAAAGGAGTACATTATATGTAGAAAGAAAATAAGCTTAGAACATTATATAGTGGAGTGTAAAGAAATTGAAAATTGGAGGAAATTAATATGGGATCAGAATTAGAATAATAAAGGGGCTTATGTAGTGACAATAAAAATGCTTACGTTGAAAGGAGAGAAAAGAATAAGGAAGGTGGGGAAATTTGCTGAAAAAAATCAAACAGAAATGGTTCAGAAGGGCAAGGAAGTACGAGGTAGAGAAATGGAAGAGATAATCAGAACATTAGGTCAAGATCGTATAAGTTTTTTTTTTTTTTTTTTTGTGATTTACGTCCTCCAACGTTAAGTCATATCGGATGGTGAATGAAATGGGTGAAATGATGCTCAAATGAGTCCAGTGTCCATGGACCTTAGAGTTACCCGACATGTGTCTATCAGGATAAGGGAAGACCCCAGAAAAACCCATATCCAGGTAACTCACCCTGGCCAAGATTCAAACTTGGGACCTCTTGAACGTGAGGCAGACACACTACATCCACGCTACTGAGGAAGGAATATAAGGGTTAGGATAGAGGTTAACGACCAGGGAGCCAATACCACTATCAGCCTGTAATATAAGCAGCTGACAAATTTGTACCTAGACTAGAATTGTAAAACTTGTAATTGAGATTGTAAGATATGGAAGTACAAATAAATATTATATTATATAAGTAAAACCTGACAGATTTTCCATATAAAGCAGGCATACAACTGTCACCCAATAATACTCCCTTCTATTCCTCTTTTCACTTGGTCTAGCACAAGCCACAGTACAAATACTTAGCTCATGTCTGTGGTGTGGGGGTAGTGCATCTGCCTCACATTTAAGAGATCCTAAGTGCAAGTCTCAGTCAGGGTGAATTATCTGGATAAAGCTTTTTTCTGGTATTTCCCTTTATCCTGAAAAATTGTAGAGTTGATATTCATGACCCTGGGTTCATCTAAGCATTATTTCATCCCTTTCATTCACTATGACCTTTGATGATAATGATAACAATGGCCAAGTTAATAATAATCCACAGCGCAACAGCCTGTGACCGGGTCAGAGACAGCCAACCCAAATACCAGCTTCAAACCCACATATGCAAGGCATCTAACCAATACAGGGAGGAGATGTGGTCAACATCATGCACCCCTAGCCGGAAAGTTGTCTTTCTAGACTGGGATTCGCTACCTATCATAGCAATACTAGTGGGCACCAGTCCTATACCCAGAACTTAAAATCTGTACCCTCAAGGGTGAGATCAAACCAGCATGCATTCCGTCACAGGGAACCAAAGCACAATGGCCTAGCCCATTATGCCATAGCACAGAACACTACATTACTCTGATATATTATTCGTGCCTATAGTCAGGCAACAAGGTATTACAGCAGGCTATATTGTGGGAGGTAGCAATGGCATGCCTGATATAAAGGATAGTTTGGAGTGGTGACATGTTGCATCTTTGAAAGATGCTGAAATGTAATACAAGGTTCACTAATTAATTTATCCAATTTTCTTTTTGAGTTCTGCTGTTTAGACACTACACATGTACCTTTTTCTAAAAATGCTTTACTGGGTACAGAGCACCTCAGAAAATGTATTTCTTGTAAACTGCAATATTGAACTTAACAATGAAATACAATACTTCCTCTCCTGCAATAAGTATGTAGTAGGAAAAGTAAAACTTTATTTTTCAGTCATTCCTCTCAAGATGAACGGGTTGTTACTAATTTGAGCTTCATAAACTTTCTTTAAGAAAAACAGAAAGGATCCTTCAAAGCCACATAAAAATTTTAGCATATGCTTCATAAAGTTTTCTTTTTTTTTTTTTCATATTATTATGCAAATAGCTGTGTACCAATAATATTTATTTTAACTTTTACTTAAATGCCATAACACAGTTCAGGGATATAATACAAACAGCCTTCATCAATTAATCTCATGACTAAGACATGAAGTAACTTTTAGGCATCACATAACATGATTAATGGATATGTTAAACAGTTTACGAATTTCTCTCAGAAACTATTTGTAGTTGGTTTATTAATACTCGTCACTTACTTGTTTATATTTATGAGAGACTAGTTTCAAAGACATTCGCCTCCATTTTCAATTTCTTTCCAACTGGCCAGAAATTGGAAAGAGATTGAAAATGGAGGTGAATGTCTTTGAAACTAGTCTCTCATAAATATAAACAAGTAAGTGACGAGTATTAATAAACCAACTACAAATAGTTTCTGAGATTAATTTGACGTCACTGTTACTAAATTCCTCCAAACACATATACATATATAGTTTACGAATTATTTGACTTTGAGTTTTGCTTAATATATTTTAATTGCAGAGGGATTATTAGAAGGGTTAAGAGAACCAGAATATGTGTCATTTAGAGAAAAAAAACAAAGTAAAATACATTACTTGGTAAACTGTAAAAAGTTGGAGAAGTGGAGGCAAGATGTTTAACAGTTAAGTGAGGAGCAATATTATGGCAAGTTTTATGGCAAGAAAATCATAAAAAGGAAGAAGAAAGAAAACCAATGCAGAAGAGCAGAAATGGTGAAAAAAAAGTTAAACAAGAGGAGCAGGAAAGGAAGAAAAAAATATGCATTAAACAAAATGAAAGGATGCCATGTGCAAGGTAGTCCTTAAAAGAAAGAAAACAAGACAAACTGTACTAGAAAGTGAGTAATAAGATTTGACATAAACGTATCTAAATTTTTTATGTGCTACTGAAGTAAATATGCTCTATGTTTTTATTGAGAATACACATTATAAAATGTTATAATCACTGATGAACAATTCCTTTCTTGGAAGTGTTGAAAACAGTGTTGTTATGATAAATTAACTTTAAAGAGAGTTGATTAAAGACACTAGACAACACGTACTTTTAAATTTTTCCGGAACATGTTTCTGAGGCTTTGCCTCTATCATCGGCCGGCTCTCGACTGGTTCTCGTTGGTGTAGCTGACGATATTTTGTCACCGGTCTCCTCTGGTGGCGGTTCAAGGAACTTGCTGAACAAATCTTTCTGGGGGATGTCGAAATTGAATACTTTGTTTCTATTTTTTGAAATGAAGATTTGTTCCGATGTGGATAGTTCTTGTTTTCCTGATGTATGTTTTAGTAGTTTTGGTTCTGGATTTATGTTGTGGTTTTTTTCCCAAAAATGTGTGGCAACTGCTGATTTTTCTAATTGTTTATATTTTATGTTTCTAAAGTGTTCCTTTGCTCTTGTTTCTAAATTTCTTTTTGTTTTTCCAGTATAAATTTGACTACAGTCATTGCATTCAATTTGATATATACCAGATGTTTTGTTAGATGGAATGGCATCTTTGATGTTTGAGCAAATTAGGTTTTTTAAGGAGTAATGGTTCACTGGAGCTAGTTGAATGTTTTGTTTTTTGAAGACTTTTTTGAATTTATCATAGGCCCATGGATGGTAAATTCAAAAAAGTCTTCAAAAAACAAAATATTCAACTAGCACCAGTCAACCATTTCTCCTTAAAAAACCTAATTTGCTCAAACATCAAAGATGCCATTCCATCTAACAAAACATCTGGTATATATCAAATTGAATGCAATGACTGTAGTCAAATTTATACTGGAAAAACAAAAAGAAATTTAGAAACAAGAGCAAAGGAACACTTTAGAAACATAAAATATAAACAATTAGAAAAATCAGCAGTTGCCACACATTTTTGGGAAAAAAACCACAACATAAATCCAGAACCAAAACTACTAAAACATACATCAGGAAAACAAGAACTATCCACATCGGAACAAATCTTCATTTCAAAAAATAGAAACAAAGTATTCAATTTCGACATCCCCCAGAAAGATTTGTTCAGCAAGTTCCTTGAACCGCCACCAGAGGAGACCGGTGACAAAATATCGTCAGCTACACCAATGAGAACCAGTCGAGAGCCGGCCGATGATAGAGGCAAAGCCTCAGAAACATGTTCCGGAAAAATTTAAAAGTGTTGTCTAGTGTCTTTAATCGACTCTCTTTAAAGTTAACTGATGAACAAATTTCGTCATATGAGCACCCTTTGGTAATCCTGTATATTATTGTTCAGGGTCTGGTCTAAACAGCTGAAGTACTGCCAATCAAAGAAAATGACAACATTGTGTAATCAAAGTGGTGATACATGAATGCATGACGAAACATGAAACAGTAATAATAATAGAATAATAATAAGAACTGTTCGGTGGAAATCATTCCCCATTTGGTTTTCTTCTATTATAGTTCTTTTAGTAATATGTGGCACTGTTCTGTATACAAGGTCACTATCAAAGTTTTCACTTTGGCCTCATGATTCTCGTCTTGGAGTAATCTGACAAATTTAAGGCAACTGCGAGACACTATTTTGGGAAATGTTTAATTTAGAAGAAGGATGTTTCCACTTTCGCATCTTTTATTGTAGTATTGGGATAACTTGACACATTTATGACACCAGCTAAACTTGGACAAACTTTGTATACATATTTCTTAAAAAGAAAAGAAAATTTATGGTAAACTTTCGCCACAAGAAGGGCAAAATCACTTCGAGTGAAACTGGAAAGTCAATGAGCACCCTGACTATAGAAGGTAGTAGTCTATTTACCCATAGTTCCTCAGTGTCAAAGGACTGTTGTGTTAGATTGTAATTTAAACATGATTGTGCACTCTTGGAAGGCAGAATATCCTTTTCAGATATATAGCTTTCATTCTTTCTTTCAGACAAGGTGGTTGTAACATGTTCCCACATTAGTTCCATTGCATATGTCATTATTGGCAATATTTTCATATAGAATAGATAGCAGTATGTTAATATGAGTGCAGATTTCATAGATGCACAATGACATCAGCCGCTAACCACACCCTTCTAATACAGAAAGCTATTTTTTTTTTTCTCATTTACGTCCTTTAACTTTTTTTAAGTCATATCGGACAATGAATGGAATGGGTGAAATAATGCTCAAATGGGCCCAGGGTCCATGGAGCTTATAGTTACCCGACATTTGTCTTTTAAGATAAGGGAAAACCCCAGAAAAGAACCTTATCCAGGTAACTCACCCTGACAGAGATTCGAACTCGGGACCTCTTGAATGTGAGGCAGACATGCTACCTTCTACGCTACCAAAGCAGGCAGAAAGCTAATTATTATAGTTAAGACTGCACATGTGTAAAGGCAGTACAATAATATGCATTCATAAATCTTCAAATAGACTACTTTAGTAAGATTGGAATTTCTCTTTTTTTTGAAGGCTGGAAAAGTCTGTATCTTACAGATCTTTGTCCAACATCAGTTACAGTTGAGTTCTGTTATAATCATCATTCATTAATAACACAGTCAAAACAAGTGAGTGGATCCCCAAAGAAAATATGCAAGCTATGCAACATGTTGATTTTGTTTCTATGGGTTTTCTGTAATGCAAGGTGGGCAAACAAATTGTACAACACATAATGCACCTGCCTCAGTAGCGTAGATGGTAGCGTGTCTACCTCACGTTCAAGAGGACCCGAGTTCGAATCTCGGTCAGGGTGAGTTAACCGGATAAGCTTTTTTCCATGGTGTTTCCTTACCCTGAAAGTCAAATGTCGGGTAACTCTAAGCACTATGGACCCTGGGCTCTTTTGAGCTTCATTTCACCCATTCTATTCATCGTCCAATATGACTTAACGTTGGAGGACATAAATTAAAAGAAAAAACACATAACGCTCATACTTATTTCATTGGGCAGCTAGCATGAAACACACATTATTAGTTCATCCTTACTTGTCTTAGCACCCACAAAATCTGGTAAACCTGACCAACAGATATGCTACAATGGCAGTGATGAGACTCTGATACTACAGATCATGACGAGTGAAAATCTACCATTCTGACTAATGGCTTCATACCTTCTTGTACATGGCATAACTGTGTGATCATAGTGCTGAGAAAACATAAACAAGCCAATAGCTTAGTAGATATTTTACTTTTCTAACCTCTGCTCCTGCTCATATTTCTTCTTCAGCTATTAAAAAAATGCAAATATTGAACACGAGATGAATTTTCATCTTTGGGTATTTATGTTACTTACAAGGTGACTTTCAGATGAAATATCCTTTCCACAGTTAGGTAATTGAAACCTTTGTTTCATTCTGGTATAGCTGAAGAAACCAACTGATATTTTTAATACTTGTTGCAGTTACCCGACATTCGTCCTTCAGGATAAGGGAAAACCCCAGAAGAAACCTTATATAGGTAACACCCTGACCGAGATTCAAACTTGGGACCTCTTGAACGTTAGGCAGACATGCCACCACCATGCTACCGAGGCCGGCAGTTGCAGTGAGAGTCCAATTTCATTTTCAAGTTTCCTGACACATGCAATAAACACATATTTTGCTTTTATTAACAATATTGTGAATTACTATGATCATAACAGTGTTGCCAGTGTGCCGGGAATTCTTCCCTCAGTTCTTACACATACCAATAAATCTACTAAATGGCCTTGTTGCTTTAAGCACACTTAAAAACCATCGGTCCAGCCCAGGTTTAAAGATGTGGCCTTGGGATCATTAGACCAATGCCTAAACAACTGAACCACCCAGTCTGACATGCCACTTCTAACATCAAGCACTGTTGCAAATTAAAGTTATATACAACTGCAAACATTTGAGTTTCCTAACTGTAAAGCATAAGATGGACTGAGGGTCCTAAACTGCAAAGCATAGCTGAGCGATATTTTTATCAGAGAAACGAAGTACTTGAAAAGGCAGGGGCTTAAAATCCGTGTAGCCAAACTCTAATGCATATAGTGAATTTCACTTTTTATTTAGGTTGGCAGTTTACAGTGTGTATATTCAGTAGTGGGAAGATGGCCATTTATCGTACTCACACCATGATTTTGCTGTGAAACAAAACATCTTAAATAGGGCGGGAGGCTCCTAGGCTGTGAAAGGGGCATCAAGTAACCCTCCTATAGTAAACTAGTACTTGTTTCACTATTTTCAGTTTCTCAACGTGACAAGTAGTAACATATAAAATAAACAGAAATTTGAAACTTGAGCCAGTTTTGGACCCTACTGTGCCGATGTACTACATCGGGATTTAATCTAAATCCTTGCATCAGATAATTTTATAATAGCTACAATTAGCGATACTAACTTCTTGCAGGACAACATTTCAATACACAGTGACAACTTGTGATTGCTACATAGTTGGAAGGAATTAACTTTTTCCAGTGGTCCATTTTCTCAACACGAAACTGATAAAATTACTTTGTCCAGCTTTACATTACACATAAGTTATTGAACATGCAGCAAAGAACTGTCACAAAACTAGCCAGCAAATTACGCGCGAAATGAAAGATCAAATATACAAAAACAAGAGAAAGTCAAAATGTCCAGGGTAACCAACATTTACCAACTGCATGACAGTGACAGAAAACCGCACAATGCGCTTGGTTGTTGTAACAGATCACGAAGGCTGAAGGTGGATAAGCAATTCAACATTGAATGATATGAGTAAATTTTAATATACTTATTTTTCTGTTGTGAAGAATATGTTTTAATTCATAATAATAAATAAGACAAGTATACTGAAATATTAGTGGAGTTCATTTAACTTTTATATTTTTGCACTGTATGTCATGTAGATAATCGGAGTGTAAATTAAGTACCAAGAGTAGTTTACACCAAGGCCGCGGCCTTGGTTTATACCCTTGTTTTCTGTGAGTTCAACGAGTAGTGAATTCAAATACATGAAGTTATAGTTGGCACATTCATTTTTTAATAATTACCTTGATAGGGGAACATCGAGCCAATATCTGCGCTTCTCTTTCCTTTATTCCGCGAAGCTATAACTCGTATTATTTGATACAATAGGTAGCACAAATCAAAAATCCGAGTTGTTGTTTTTTTCTTTAATTTACGTTCTACAATGTCAAATCGGAGGAGTAAATCCTGAGTACACAGAACACCTAATTTGTTAGTATTGTCCTATGATAAATATGTTTTTCAAATGGGAAGAGCAGGGAATATGTATATACCTACGTTTACGTGCTCGGCATTTCTACTTCGTTACCCCCATTCGTTTTATCTCTCTCTCTCTCTCTCTCTCTCTCTCTCTCTCTCTCTCTCTCTCTCTCTCTCTCTCTCTCTCTCTCTCTCTCTCTCTCTCTCTCACACACACACACACACACACACACACTATCCTGAAGCATGCAAGTCTCCTTAGCGCCAGACGTATTAATCTGTGGTTAGACGTAGGCAACACAATTATATATCACATACATATATATATAACCGTATAATACCCGTATAATACCCGTTAATAACCGGCATTAAATTAAGTTCGTCGTACTTGGCTTCATTCAAATGCGCAAGGCCGTGGGTTGGTGCAATTAAAACAATTCCATTTTCGGTGAGCTGTCACGCTATCAGCATTAAGGTTTTTTCGGTGACCTTCATCAAGCAATGTCAGCTGAGTGTAAACAAACACGACTATTTTGTCTCTTATGTGGCCATTTAAATATTCATCTATTACTCTTAAATGTATTCTTTATTTTAAAAAAAGACAACACCAGTAGAGAAATGTTATTAAAGATTTGACAAATAAAATAGAAATTGAAACTCAGTTAACTTTCAACAGATACCGTGCATACCCTTTCTAAATTCTCTCCCTGATTTCCTTAATTTGATAGTATTAAAAGCATTTCACTTATCTGCTGATACATTGATATTAAATTAATTATATTTGTGTTTTTACATCGTTAAATTCATATTCTCTTAATCTAAGCCTATAAAATATCTCACAGGGTTTTCAAGATTTTTTCAAGGCGTTGTCATGAACTAACGCTGGATCAAAGAGTTATTTAAATTTCGTGTATTTTTACATAAACATTCTTTAATTATAATCTCGCTTTCAGTTATCCAAGCATTCTATCTCACGCATGTGTACATATTTCCATACAGCTTTGCTTGAATTATCAGTCTTCCTGTAACGAGAGCGGGTCACTATGATATTACATTCTGTTTAGGGTTATCGTACCAGGCAATATTAAAGCTCATAATCTTTTCAGCATTACTAAAACATTCAACTATAATCTATCTCAACCTAGTTTGATCCTGCTGTAAACATCTGTGTGGGAACAGAGACAGAGATATTGGAACAGAAAATGATTAAGCTGTTGATTGGTTTAGGAAGTTAATAGGCATTAGGGAGTTCTTGCCAATATTTTCTTTTATTTGCATGCGTACGATAAACCGCTCCTTTAAGTACAATACTGTAAGTAGTTCTCTAATCACTGCTATGCGCGAGCTAATTTCGAGAGAGAAAAGTATGCAAATATTTCGATTCTTATAAATGTAATAGCCCCATATTTTATCTTTCTGCTTCACATACCACATAGATGTTTTCTGTACACTATATACAGATTAGACAGAAGATAGGTGAAATTATAATATTTTTGCATTCCTATACGAGGCAGCGCTCTCGTAGCGAGGTCTATATCGAGTTGAATGCTGATTAAGGTATTGTTTATAGTATGGAGTTGCTTCTGATATTTAACACCGTATTTCCTGTACAACTCGCGTATTAATACAATAAGTTACGAAACACAGATAGGGCGATTGGAAGCTGCATGTGTCTATATCTGTTTTCTCGCGCCTGCCAATGTATGACACATTACTGTCCAGAAGACATGATTATATCTGAACAGACTATAGGTACATACACTAAACTCGCCGTGTATGTGCGATAAGCAACATCTCTGTGTTGCAATTTTTTTCCGATACACCTCGATTTGCCATGTAGTATTATATGCAATTTAAAATCGGTAAGGTTTTCATCATGGAGCAGGAAGGTGCTTCAGCCGAAATGAAACACAATCGAGGCAAATCTTTAAAAAGTGGCGAGAGGCGAATGATCGCACACTGTTTCTCGGTGTTTAAAGAAACCAGGAATCGTTTATAAAAACATTGAGAAAGAAACTGGTGATCTCGTTGGTGTTTCCGCAGGTAGTGTACATAGTGTTAGAATGGAACAGTAAGCACCCGGAACTCTAAGAACACCGCGAGAACCGAGTAAATGCAAACAGCGCGCGAAGAAATACGACGACCTTAGGAAAAGTGCTATACGCAGTAAATTTCATGGATTTTTTTTTTTTTTTTTTTTTCAGAAATGAACCAACTCATAGATTTAATAAGTTAGTGTGTAACCCAACTCTATTTATTTATTGGCTAGGAGTTAGCGCTGCTATATATACTGCTAGTGTAGCAAAGCTTATGTGCGTGCATGTAGCGCCTAACACGTGGCGGGTTGAGTCAGCTCCGCCTTGTTTACAGCAGGATTGAACTAGCCTGAGATATAGTGTTTAATTTGCATCTGGAAGAAAATGTGCAAGATAGCACGCTGATTTAGGTGTAACTCTTTTCCTTCAAGGGGCTAGTATATATTTAATTAATACCTTCATATGGATATATGTATTGCATTTTATCTCTATTTGTTATTGCAATATTGTCATATTTCTGCCATGAATGCCAGTGCATTACAGTTCTTATCCCAAGGTGACCATTAGCAGAACAGACTTTTATACAGGAAGTGTAGCTTAGAAAGTGGTTGAGCTTTGATGAGAGGCAAGGAATGAGATATTTTCATATAGGAAAATTGAAAAGCAGATATTGCAGACAATTAAGAAACATCATGGCCTCAGTAGGTCACATACCTGTAACCACATGTTCTGTTCCACTCAATGACACACAAAAAGAGACACTCCTTACCTTACCTCGCACATGATGTCACTGATGCTGCCACTACCAACCACAAAATATAAACATTCTCAAGAACACAACAATATTAATTTTGTTTCCATAAAATGATGAAGTTGTGCTATATGATATTTTCATGTTTTCATATAGTCCATATTTATTTGTATGAAATATTTTCCTTTTGGCTCATAGTGACAAGATTGTAAGGATCAGGTAAGAAGTTATAAATGTTTGCTAGGCAGCAACAGAATCTAAGCAAAAATAAGCCACTAAGCAACCACTCATGCTTGCCAACAGTGGACAGTTTATGTTGGTGAGAGGGTATTACTCAGGATTTTCCTTTGTATTTAATGCTTTTACACCATATAAATTCCGCCAGTTTGCTGAGTAATGTGGATTTATTTTCCTCATTACCAAATCAAGCCAAATACTTACAGAAAAATCCGCTATTCCATTTGCAATCGCGGTCATATGGAACATTTAACTAACATAGTTCATGTGATGTTACAATTCCTTTCTTGGAAGTGTTGAAAACAATGTTGTTATAATAAATTAAATTTAAAGGGAGTCGATTAATGACACTAAACAACACTTACTTTTAAATTTTTCCGGAACATGTTTCAGAGACTTTGCCTCCATCCTCAACCAGCCATCGACTGGCTCCTATTGGTGTAGCTGACAATACTTTGTCATAGGTCTCCTCTGGTGGCGGTTCAAGGAACTTGCTGAACAAATCTTTCTGGGGGATGTCGAAATTGAATACTTTGTTCCTATTTTTTTGAAATGAAGATTTGTTTCCATGTGGACAGTTCTTGTTTTCCTGATGTATGTTTTAGTAGTTTTGGTTCTGGACCCCCCAGGGGCCTACTTTGGTAGGTACGGGTTTGGCGCACCCGGGCTCCTGAGCCAACAGTCTCCCTCGTGTGGGCTCCTCTTTGTGGTTGAGGGAAACGGTCAACAGGCCCACCCACGTGTAGGCCATGCGTGGAGATGCGTGGAGAAGGTTTTTAGATTCTTGTCTAGTTTAGAGTTTAGGATTTAGTGATCAAAATTTTTAGTAAGTTTTGATTGACGTTTTTTTACGTACGTGTATTTTTAATAGGTTTTGTCACACGTGTATAGTTTTAAGAAAGTTTTATATCTGGCTTTTGCCATGATTAGTTTTTTAAAGGGCACTGATGACCGCCGTAGTTGAGCGCACTTATATATATATCATATCATATCATTTGGTTCTGGATTTATGTTGTGGTTTTTTTCCCAAAAATGTGTGGCAACTGCTGATTTTTCTAATTGTTTATATTTTATGTTTCTAAAGTGTTCCTTTACTCTTGTTTCTAAATTTCTTTTGGTTTTTCCAATATAAATTTGACTACAGTCACTGCATTCAATTTGATATATACCAGATTTTTTGTTAGCGGAATGGCATTTTTGAAGTTTGAGCAAATTAGGTTTTTTAAGGAGAAATGGTTGACTGGTGCTAGTTGAATGTTTTGTTTTTTTAAGACTTTTTTGAATTTATCAAAGGCCCATGGATGGTAAGTGAATTTTTTGAGAATCATATTAGTTACTGTAGCTGAGAGGGTTGTGGTTTCCTTTATTATCTTCTTCTTTTTTGCTAAGTTCACTTTTTTGTCCACTAATGATTTGGGAAAGTCATTTTTTGTGCTATTTCAATAATTTTGTTGTATTCTGTTTTGTATTCTTCTGCTGTGAGAGGAATGTTGACCAGTCTGTGTGCTAAACCATTGAAGATCGCCTATTTGTGGGAACTTGGGTTGTAGCCATCAGCTTTTATGTAGTTGTCTGTCTGTGTTGCTTTCCTGTAAATGTCAAAGTTTAGTCTGTTTTTATTTCTCATTATTTTTAGATCCAGAAATGGTAAACACTTGTCTTTTTCTATTTCTACAGTGAACTTGATGCTTTTTTCTTGGATATTTAAAAGTTTTAGTGCATCACTGATGTGTTTTTTTGGTATTATTGCGAAGATGTCATCTACATATCATTGCCAGAGTTTGAACATCCAAGGGAAACCTTTGGTGATCCTTATTTCTAATGCACTCATGTACAGATCGGCCAGGAAGGGTGATGGGGGTTGCCCATTGCTAAACCTGAAGTTTGGTGGAAATATTTTGTTTGAAACTGGAAGAAATTTTGTTCTATGCATAATTTGGTTAGTTCGATGCAATCTGAAATTTCAGGTGATGACATTCCAAGTGATTTGAGCCATTTTTCTATCAACGGTGAGAAATGATTAACTGGTATGCTGGGAAACAGTGATTTAACCTCAAACGAGACTAGTGTGTCCTGTTCTTTCAGTTCAGTATTCTTAATGTGTTCTATAAGTTCATAGGTGTTTTTGATGCTTAGGCTGTTGAATTTTGGAAATGAGTTGAATTTGCTTATTAGCCACTTTGCAAGTTTGTATGTTGGTGAATTTATACTGCTAACTATAGGTCTCATTGTTATGGGTGGTTTGTGTATTTTGGGTAAGCCATAAAGTCTAGGTAAGGTTGGGTTATCTGGTTTAACTTTTTTTTTGTAATTTACATCCTCCAACGTTAAGTCATATCGGACGATGAATGGAATGGGTGAAATTATGCTCAAATGAGTCCGGAGTCCATGGAGCTTAGAGTTACCCGACATTCGTCTTACAGGTTAAAGGAAAACCCCGGAAAAATCTTAACCAGGTAACTCACCCTGACCGAGATTCAAACTCGGGACCTCTTGAACGGGAGGCAGACACGCTACCATCTATGCTACCAAGGCGGGCATGGTTTAACTGTATATTTGTTTGGTATTATGCTTGATTTTGCTATTGTTTTTTCAAATGATTGTATGCAAGTTGTTAAGAGGATTTTTGTTAATGATTTCATATTCATTGTCAGTTAGTATTTCATTTCAAAAAATAGGTACAAAATATTCAATTTCGACACCCCCAGAAAGATTTGTTCAGCAAGTTCCTTGAACCGCCACCAGAGGAGACCTGTGACAAAGTATCGTCAACTACACCAATGGGAGCCAGTCGATGGCCAGTTGAGGAGTGAGTGAGTGAGTGTGTGGTGTTTTAGGGCCCGTTGACAACAAGGTCATTTGGGCCACCAGTTGAGGATGGAGGCAAAGTCTCTGAAACATGTTCCGGAAAAATTTAAAAGTAAGTGTTGTTTAGTGTCATTAATCAACTCCCTTTAAATTTAATTTATGTGATGTTAGTTTAGTTCAGTTAAAAATGAGTCATATTTATCTTCCCATTTCCATTGAGACTAAAAATACCTTGCCTACTCAACTGTGAATGGGAGCAAGACTAATTTTGCCACATTATATGTATAAAATATTGGTTCAAAATGAAATGGAGATAAAGGACCACCACAGTGTCTATAATAACTACATAAAATAAATACATACTTTCAGTTAATGCAAATCATTTATTTGTACTAAAATACAATGAAATACTCTATTACAGCATATTTCAGTGTGACTGTCAGATTAGTGTGCACTTAGGATTCAGTCATCATTTCTGGCAGAAATCAAACTCATCTTCATTTAATTCCAATATTTTACACAAAATCTGAAACAAAAACAATTTTGTTTAATTCAAGTATACATTATCACACTGGCACATAATAGGTCTTGCTTTCTTTTTTTACTTTACTGTAACAAGCAAAGTTTACATGAAACTGCTTTGAGAACTTGTGAGCAATTAGACCAATAGGAACTAACCAACTAGATGGTAAAAAATATCATACTTTTAGAGCAGTAGTCTTCACGGTACGCTGAAACAGGTATTGGGTAAGCAGTGCATCAGCAAATGCACCGTAGTGTGGGAGGGGTGGAGAGAGGGAGAAGTGGGGTGATCAATGTAGGCTGTTAGTTACCTGTGAATGGACGTTGTGCACAAGATAGCTACATGTTCACGAAGGTCTCCTATCCCTACGTTATTTAACCCTTCATAGGAGCAGGCATATTTTTTACACCATTTGATAATGCTGCACGATGTTTAATATGCAATAAAGCCCTGAATGTGATATGAAAATACAATCTCCAGCGTCACTATGACACTTGTCATGCTAGTGATTATGACAAATTAGAAGGTGATAAACGAATCACAATGCTGGAGCAGTTATGGGATACCAGCAGATAATTACAGTACAGTTGTTATTATTGTATTGTCTGTTGTGATTATGATTATTATTACTATTATTATTAGACGTAGTCTAATCATCATCATCATCATCATCATCATCATCATCATTATTTAGTTGTTCTATATGGCACAGCATTAATAAGACTGCCCTAGGGTATATTACATATTTATGTTAGCCTATTAATTTCCTAAAAGAAACGGCTGCGTAACTGGTATGCTGATTGCATAACATATACTTATTTAAATGCATGTGAACATTGTATATTTCGATTGTCTCTGAACGTGACTAAGGAGTTGTATGACACTACAGAAAAGCCGTCACTGCACCACTGCTTATCTGCCAACTGTTCCGAGAGCACTAGCGTGAATGCGGGTAAGAGACGGCAGCACAAGGGTGCACGCTGCTGCTGATGACTGTTTTAGAGTGTGCATAGCTGACATGGAATTTTTCTTCCCAGGGAGTCTTTTCAAAAAGATTTTGGCTACCAAGGTCACCAGAATTTACTTCCCCTAATTTTTTCTTAAAGCAAAGGTCTTCATGCCTATGCTTCTAAAGCATTCTGCCTCATGTTCAAGAAGTCCTGAGTTTTAATCTCAGTCAGAGTGGGTTACGGGATAAGGGTTTTCCAGGGGTTTCCCAGGCTGCGCCATGGCTCAGTGGTTAGACCACTTGGCTCTCACCAAGGTGGCCTGGGTTTGATCCCAGGCAACCGCAAAGTGAGATTTGTGGTGGACAACACGGTGCTGGGGCGGGTTTTCTCCAGGATCTCCGGTTTCCCCTACCATCTCATTCCACCGGTGCACCATCTTCATCTCATGTATCATCAGTGTCATCGCCTGTGGTGCCATATATAGTAAAAGTGAGTGTTAAACACTACACATCATTGAAGTAATGAGTTGGTATTCAAACATAACATCACTTAAAATATCCTTACTTGAACAATTGTTTCGGAGACCGGCTTAGTTGGATAGTTGCTGATGATGGGGACGAGCCGGTCTCCGAAACAATTGTTCAAGTAAGGATATTTTAAGTGATGTTATGTTTGAATACCAACTCATTACTTCAATTGTTATATACATCACTGTTTCTAACCTTTTGCTTCAAATAATACTACACATCATCATCGTCGTCGTCATCGTCGTCATCATCATCGTCATCATCATCATCATCATCATTAGAGGTTTCCCTTATTATGAAACATGAACATCAGGTAACTCTAAGCTCTATGGACCTTGGGCTCATTTGAGCATAAATTCATCAAAAACTTACCAAACAATTAGGAAGTATATTTTGGGAAAATTTTGAAAACAATTTATTAGCATATCTTAATAGAAAAATGAAGACAAAAACAGCAAAGTTAAAGAATAAATTAAAAAATTTATGCCAGAAAGCAGGCACTTTTAAAAAGATAAATCAAAAAGACAAACATAACCTAAAAGATCATCTAAACAATGTGGTAAACCTATCAAACCAAAATTTTACAAAAACAGAACTGAATATGCTGAATCTAGGTTTAAAGACATGTGTAGATTATTCCAACCAAATTGAAGATTACATTGCTGACATCCAAATTGCTACACAAACACTTAATGAAGAAAGTAAAAACACAGTAAAAAACAAATGCTCCAAAATAGTAGAAGAGATTAAAAATGAAAAGAAAAAGAATTTTAGTAACCAAATCATAAAAGCTCTTAAAAAGAAACCGGTTATTTATACTAAAGCAGACAAGGGAAATAAACTAGTAATTCTGGAAAAAGAAGAATACACAAAGAGGATGGAAGATTTGTTAGAAGACAGTAATTACCAAAAAGTAGAAACTAATCCATTAAAGTACTGCATTGAAACCACAAATAAAACGCTAAAAGAGAGCAAAATAATCAACAAAAAAGAATTGCACAAAATTAAAGTAGATAATCCAACATTGAATATACCAAATAAATTGCAAGAATTGTGAAAAATGCTACATAGGTCAAACAAAAAGAAATTTAAAAACCAGAGTCAAAGAACACTTTAGAAACATCAGATTGAAACAAGAAGACAAGTCAGCAGTAGCATTTCATTTTTGGAATGAAAACCATGACATTGATCCAAATCCAAAATTATTAAAAGGAGTGATAAACCAAAATAGATTGACAACATGGGAGAACATATTCATCTGGAAAAATAAGGATCGCGTAATGAACTTTGAAATCCTGCCAGCAGATAATTTGACAAAAAAGTTCATAGTTCCACCACCAGAGAGAGCAGATAACAACAGTTGCCAGTTGGGAAGAGATTGAAAATGGAGGCCAGGGCCTTTGAAACTAGTCTCTCATAAATATATGAAAAAGTAAGTGACGAGTGTCAATAAACCAACCACAAATCATTTTTATATAAATTCATCTGTTTCATTCAACATTTGATATGACTTAACATTGGGAGATGTAAATTTTTTTAAAAAGCGTCTAAGAAGCAAACCATGCACTCTTGACGAGTCATAGGAAAATATCCACTGTGGAATCCAGAAATTGACACCTGAACTTCAGGCACCACATTGACAAATTTGCAATTATATGTTGAATTGTGTTTAGAATTTGAGGGAGGTCATTTCCAGCGCTACTTATGGTGTGCTTTCAATTCTCATACATACAATCATAAAATATGTATTAGTTTTTTTCCATAACATTTTCTGGAGCTCCTTTCAAACAGGATATCCAATATATGGCACAAAATGCTGTGTAAGATAAGGTAAGTGCCAACTAAGATGATGATAATAGGTGTTTTGCCTGAAGGCTCATCCAATCATCTTAGGCTATGCAGTTGTTTTACATTGCCTTTCACTGTATGGGAACATATCTAATCTTTAACCCAGGATGGAAGTTTTTCTTATCCAAAAAATTCATCACTTTGGCCAGGATTCAAAACTGCATCCATCCATATGCTAGTCTGGTGCACCAAATATGTACTATAGAGACCTAGTAAAATAATTATTATGTAAAGTAAAGTAATTCTCTCTAGTATGTTTGACATTGTTCAATGCATCTGTACTAATATAATGAAGAGAAGATAAAGAGATGTTTTAAACCAGGGGTTGAATGATCTGTGAGCAACTGCTGGGTGGTAAGTAAAATTTAAGTAAATAAGATGAATCAAGATTTGTTTAACAAACAACAAATATTTGGTAGTTCTACTACAATTAAATAGAAAACGTATATTTCATATTACCATAAAAATTCCTATGTATACTCTACAAAAAACAGAAGTTCAACTGCAATTTTCCAACAATGATTCAGTGTGATAGAGAACACTTTGAATTTTTTTGAGTAAACAAACAATGGGGAACATTCCATCATTTGTTTAGCTTTGGGGCATATTTACAGTTAAGGAAGCAGTGGAGTACATTGTTTCTGCTGAATGCAAGATTTTACTTCATAAATCATCAGATTTATATAGTTTGTGTCAGATAGAGATCTAAACCAGAACATACTGTGAGTATAAAAAGTGTTCATACACATAAGAAATTACATTAAAATTCTTGGAGAAACAGGAATGGGATGTTTGGCAAATTTGAAATAAATTAATCATGTCCAGTAAAGCATTTATGTTGTATTTGGTAATATTTTAGATAACAAAACATATAAAAAAATAAATTATTTCTTCTTAAAATAAAAAGAAATGCTATTATTTTGTACAAAAACTGATCGTACACCTACGATTTCAATAACATTTTTATAATGTATACCATTATTCAGTATTTAGTGGGCTTTCCTTTTGCTTTTATAACTGCCTCCAGTCTCCGCAGCGTTGATTCCAATAGCTCTATTGTTTTCTTTGGTTCAATTAGGTCCCATTCTATTCTAAGGGCCTGTTTAAATCCCTCTTTATTGGAAAATGAGTGATTTCTGATTTTCCTCTCCAAAATAGACCACAGGTGTTCTATAGGGTTGATATCTGGTGACTGGGGAGGTGTATGAAGTTGTTTTGGTGTGTTATAAAGCATCCATAAGCGAGTATTTCCAACTGTATGTTTGGAGTTGTCCTGCTGAAACATAAAATTGTTCTCAAGACCTAGTTTCTGGGCACCAGCATGGAGATTTTCCTTTAAAATATCCATATAGAATTTATGGTCCATAGTTCCATCAAGAAAGTGCAGTCGACCCACACCTGAAACACTCATACACCCCCAGACCATCACAGAGCCACCTCTGTGTTTTACTGTAGGCACTAGTTGTTTGGGATGCAGCTCTGTATTTTTCTTGTGCCATACCATACGCCTTCCTCAGACCCAAAAATATTGAACATTCTCTCATCGGAAAAAGTCACCCTATTCCAGAAGCCTATTCCTTTATCTTGATGCTCTTTTGCGAAATTCAATCTCTTTATGTGTGTTTGGAGGAATTTAGTAACAGTGACGTCAAAATTAATATAAAATTATTTGTGGTTGGTTTATTGACACTCGTCACTTACTTTTTCATAAATATATGAAAAAGTAAGTGACGAGTGTCAATAAACCAACCACAAATAATTTTATTTCAATCTCTTTATTTGATTTTTTTTACTCATCCAGAACTCTCCCGGGGTTCTCGACGATGATATCTGACTTCTCAATGAACACTGTGAATGGTTGGGCAAGTGAGTCAACCTTGTATATACTTTTCTCCACTTACAAGTTTTTTGATGAAGACTAGTTTCTGGGGACTTCTCCCCTATCGTCAGTTCTGTGGTTGACTGATGATGCATCCGGTGTCTGCATCTGGCTTGGTGTCGTGCTGCCATCTAATGTCCTGGTAAGTTTGATGACATCATCTACCGCGGGAATTTCAAAATTCATCAAAAGGTCCTGTTTCTTCGTAATAAATATGTTTTCCTAAATCTGTAGTTCCAGAGGTTTATTTGCCTGTTTGATTAGTTCTATTTCTTGTTTTATGTTGTGATTCTCAGACCAAAAGTGATGTGCTACGGCCGACTTGTCCATTTGTTTGAATTTAATATTTCTGAAGTGTTCTTTCATTCTTGTTCCTAGATTCCTTTTGGTCTTACCAATGTATATCTTGTCATAATCCTGGCAACTCATTTGGTAAATGCCTGATAATTGAGTTTTTGGTGTGCTATTTTTTAGAGGGTGGTTTAGTAAGTTGCAGATGTTGTGTTTGTTCTGAGGGGCAAATTTGATGTTGAAGCTCTTAAACATCTTTTCAAATTTTTTGAAGTATTTTGGATGAAATGTAAATTTTCCATATCTGGTGTTTGGATTTTCTAGTTTTTTTAACGTAGTAATGTCCCTTAAGTTTTTGTTTCTTTTGTGTCTGTAGATCAGTTTTTTGATGAAATTAGTGTTATAGTTGTTCAATTCGGCAACCTGGTGTATGTGAGTGTACTCCTGTTCATATTCTGTTTTTGTTAGCGGAATGTTGATTAATCTGTGAACTAAACTATGGAATACTGCATATTGATGTTTTACTGGGTTGAATGGGTTGCATTTAATGTAATTGTCAACATGTGTTGCTTTTCTGTATATTCCAAAATGTAATCCTGTTGGTGTTCTAATGATTTTCAAATCTAGAAAAGGTAGCCATTCATCCTTCAATGGTGAAAACTATGGATTTTTCTTGTAGGTTTAGCAACTTTATAGCATCCTCGGTTAGTCTTCTAAGGACTATAGCAAACACATCATCAACATATTGTGACTTTGTGGGTTCGTGAAATGATAAAACGAGGTTACGAAACACAAAAACTACACTTTATTCTCCTCGAAATACACTGTTCAACATTACATTATGCTAGCTAACCTCAAACTGTTTATTTTCTCTCCCTCTACCTTCAACTGTCTCTCACTTCCGGTAACGATCGGCCATCATTTTTCACCGGCTTCGCGAGCCTACCACCAGGGTGACACTATCTATGCCAACATTTGAAAATATGGCACTCCACTTTCTGAAATACTTCTTTTTATTCTATATACTGTGAATGGTGCTGGCCAAAACATCTGTACCACTTCGTCCCAGATCCGCAGCTAACATCACAGCACTAATTTTTGGATCCTTCATTATTTCACGCAAGATAACTCCTTTATCTTGCTCTGTTAACAATTTTGGTCTTCCGGTTCTTGGCCTGTTTTGAACCGTTTTTAAAATAACAAAACCTATCTATTATTGTCTGCATGATGGAGCGAGGTCTGTCAACAAGTTGAGATATTTCTCATAGCCATTTGCAATGATTATGGTGTTTAATAATTAATTTTCTTGTTTTTTGCTGGTTTCCCTGCGCTTGCTTCCCATTTTGATGTTCCTGTGTGTTCACTGTTGATTGACATCTGACCCCACTCTGTTTCTTATCACTGCTATCCACCGGTAAGCTGCCAGGTGAATGTTGGCTTGTTATGTCTTTGAGCTTATATTTTTGAAGCACTTACTGCAATTGTACAATCACTTTTTGTGCCTATTTTAGACGTGTTTTTGTGTATTTTATTTAATTTTTACGATTATATGCATCACATTGCAGTTCTATTTGTGTACTTGTGCAAATAAGTGTTTTGTATTGATGCCTTGTATGTTACATATTTTTTAATATCCGTGCTTCTTGTTTGATGCACATTCTAATGCGAAACAATATAGGTGTACAAACACTTTTTACACTGCCTGTAGATAAATGGTAAATTAAATAACTTTGGTTAAAAAGCTTGAAGGGAGAAATGAGTGTAACTGGGGTAAACAACAATTCCACTCTGCCAGAAGCCATTACCTACTTCTAATGCCAAACACCCTTTAGAGAACATAATTTTTCAAAAAGGTACAGGTAATCTCATACACAAGCAATATATGAGTACTACATCTCAAAATTCACACTTTTTTAAGAGTAGATTAAATATTTGTATTTGTACCCAAAGCTTTCAGAAACTATCAAATATACTTATTAGGTATATAGGTACTGTCCACATATTTTAGAAGTGGCTGTTTAACTAATCTGATGTTAAGTTATAATCTAACTGAATTTGTTCAATTGATTCAAGAAACATTATTTATTACCTGCAAATATTCATCTTCAAAGAGATTTCTATATTTAATTCTTCTTTCTTCCAAAAGGTGATTAACAGGTAGGGTTACTTCTACAGGAAGTCTGCCAAAGATCCATAAAATTACCAACAATAGAAACATAGTTTTCACCAGACCCACCTAAAATAGAAATAAAATATGGAGCCCTTGTAATGAAAGTATTTGTGAAGCAGTCATATAAAATTATAGAATGATATTATTTAAGATCTTTTGATCAATATGTTAGTGTACAAATAATATTTCTATAGCAATAAAATATTCTATCATTACAGTTTATCTAGACAATTTTATCTGCTTGATACATTTTTGGCACCCAGACAAATAGTTTGCTGGTAGAGAAAGAATCTGATTTTTCATTATTTAAGTGCTAACTACACCAGTGCTTGAGCTTCCTTCTCTTCCAATCTTCAATCGTCATCCATGAATTCACAGGAATTTGATTTTTCTTTATTTGTTGACATGATTATGACTTCAAGTTTAATTGTGATTGGAACATAGATAATAGATTGTTATTGGGTATTTTAACAGCTTGACACATCTTAATACAATTATAAAGCTTATGTATTTTGTGATGCTGACATAATCATCTTAACTTTTAAGTATACGTCAAATTTAAGTGAATTTCAAAGTGAATTTCCATGCAGGCTCTAATGCAGGGAATAGGTAAGAGGATGAAACAGTTGTGTATCATATAATTAAAAATAGCTTTTCTATTTTGTAAAAGAGAGGAACTAGACATTCTAAAATGAATGACCATTGCACTGCAGGCTGTTTTCACCGACTCTAGACAGTATTTATCTACTATACATTATTTAAGACAACCTGTCTTCTTTTCAAGCTAGCTTCATGTCAGAAAATCTTTTTATTGTTCATCAGCAATGATAAACTGCAAGCTTCCCTAAAAGAGAAATTTAGTTATGGCAGTAGTAGCAGTAGTATGATAGTAGAAGATTCATATGGATTAAAAATTGAAATTTAATTTTTATTTATGGATGCTCTTTAACTGCTATGTTTCTCAGCATCCAGTTCTATATTTACTTTTCTTAGAGGCCTATCGATCAGGCTTGAGGTTCTTTAACACGCTATAAATCTACCACATGGTAACACTAGCTTTACTTATCCTTTCAAAGAAGCCTGCTAAGATCTTTTACACCTGAAAAAGTCCATTGCGCTCTACTGGGTTCAAACCCTCAACCTTGGGAGACAAAGGTTAGTATGGAAATGAACTGTTCTTTCACTCTAGCCATGTGTAGGATGCAGCATGGAAAGGTAGCGTCAGCCTGAAAAATTCAACACTATAACCGGGATGGTAACCACAGAGCTTCCGGTCTCCATCCAGCTGCTCTTTTTCTTTTTCTCCTATGGAGGGGATTCAGCACTGCGACCAGTCTTGATCTATTGTACCTATGTGCCCACTTGGGGCATCCCCGGGAGGAAGGATGAGGCAAGAGGAGACAGAGAGCGGCCGTCACAAGGAACCATGACAGTGCAGAGGGCAGGATCCCTACATTTTACTTAGAAATCTCGCCTTGTAGGCCAGGACAACGTACATTCTCCCTACTGTGGTTCAGAAACGGTCCCACAGCCATTTCAAAGACCAGCAACCGACCTACTGGAGGAGAAAGTGGTTCACTCAGAGCATACCATCCTGCCGACACTTCTACCCTGAAAGGGACCACTGGATGAGAGATGATGTGAAATGATAATGGAGATGAAATGGAGGGGCAGGAAATTCGGGGGATGTAATTAACCTACCCGGCATTTGCCTGGCAACCTGGGGAAAACCTCAGGTTCTTTTTTTCTTTTTTGTAATTTACGTTCTCCAACGTTAAGTCATATCGGACGATGATTGGAATGGGTGAAATGATGCTCAAATGAGCCCAGGGTCCATAGATCTTAGAGTTACTTGACATTTGTCTTTCAGGATAAGGGAAAACCCTGGAAAAACCTTATCCAAGTAACTCACCTGACTGAGATTCGAACTCGGGACCTCTTAAACGTGAGGCAGACATGCTACCACCTCCCTACCAAAGTGAGCGGGAAACTCCCCAGGTCAGAAAGTTCGGCCACAGGGATTGAAGCCAGGCCTCCTGAATGCAGGCCACAAATGAAACCGCCTGAGCCATCCTGCTTGGTTTCCAGCTGGTCTTAACCATTGAGCTACCATAGCAATGTGTCAGTATTACATTATATTCTTCAATTGACTTGTTTTTCCTGGTAAACCAACCACTAGGAGTTCTTATATATACATGAGACAACTACCTGAACTTTTCAGTCTGACTCTACCTTTCCAGAGGTTAGTATGTTAGCTCTAGATCACAGAAGATAACTCATATGGATAGGTGTACATATGCTAGTAATACTGTTTACTCTGTTGATCAACCAGGACAGCCAGGTCAACCAGCCAGTCAGGCAGTCAGAGCAGGTAGAGAGTAGTAGTGAAAACAGTGTTGTGCTTCAAGCTGAGTGCGAGATTGCCGAGCTGTGGGTTCAGTAGTGAAGCAGTGTAGCTCCATGTTAAGGGTGGACCTGTGTGTAATAGCAGCACAAAGAGCATATGCTGCATAGACTTAAAGGAACATCGTAGAGACACTTCAAAGTGTTGGATTTGTAAAAGAAATACTGATTGTACATTAGCATTGAGCTAATGATTTTTGTGATAATAAAGCAGTTTTCGTCTTTTGTCACAGTATGCATGTCATATTGCAAGAAAGAAATTTTACTTATGGAAATTAACATATTTTCTTAATGTACACAGTGGTCCCACATCATAGGGATTATTCTTTGTATTCAATATGAGAACTGTTCACTCACAAGAATGGTATCCATTGCAAAAAGGTTGAGACATACTGGCATAAGCCAAGTGAGAGCTGGTTTAAAAAGTGTTTCATTTTGTATCATATATAATTATCCCTGCTTTGTTTTCCATATTGTTGTTCATATTGCCTGTGTACTATAATATGTGTCTTATGTTAACTTTTGTACATATATATGCTATTAAACTTTATACCTCTAGACATGTTCAATGTTCACAGCCTTTTCTGGCTACAAGTGAACCTACTGAATGCAAATCAATCTAATCTAATCTAATCCAATACATGTCTGTAAATGGTCGTCCATGGCACTGAATTTTTCAAGTTGACTCTATCAACCCAAAACCTTAGCCTATATACGGTTATTGTGAAGAAATGATTTATTTCCACCAATTAACTTAATTGGACACCAAGTTTGGCGTGACAGCATGGCACACTCTTGAAGATGCTTCTCATCTCTGATCTTCACCTTATACACTTTTGCCTTCAGGCACCCCCATATCATAAAGGCCATTGGATTTAAATCAGGATATCAAAGAGCCCATTCATCCTTTACGACCAATTCATTGCGGAAAGTTGTTGTGCAGTCAACTCCGTACTTGAATGGCATAATTTGGTGGTGCACCATCCTGCATGAATCATTCATTATGGTATGGTACTTCTAGCCCTTCTGCAATTATTTAAGTCCAAAGAAACCTTTCTCTATATGAAAAATCCCTCATGGGTATCTAAACCACAAACCCTTGCTTATGAAATAGCTTAATATGCAAAATAAACAGTACAGCTGCAGTACTGACAGCTTAAAAGTCAAGTTTGGAAATTAGCATATAGCAATGAAAATAAGATATAACTTATTAAATTTTAGATGAGTTGTATTTCTTACACATCTGCTTTACTTTCGTACCTATTTTGAGGACATGTTTCGCAAATCTTCGTTTGCATCTACGGCTCTTGTGCGACTCGTAGATGCAAACGAAGATTTGCGAAACATGTCCTCAAAATAGGTACGAAAGTGAAGCAGATGTGTAAGAAATATGACTCATCTAAAATTTAATAATTTTTCGCTTCACTGTGGTGTTCCAATACAGTTAAATCAAGATATAACTTATTTGAAGCAAAAGGTTAGAAACAGTGATGTATTTAACATTTTAAAGTAATGAGCTGGTAATTCAAAAACAAACATCACTTAAGTGATCACTTTCAAAATATATAACTTACCTGATGCCAACTAAGTGTGTCTTCAGGAATTGCTATATTACCACCTTCTGCATTACTCCATGTTGATTCTACTTTATTACTTGTCAAAATAATGAGGATAATGTTTGAGTTAACCATAAGGAGAAAGGAGGTAATTGATACCATCCTAAAGTTGCTGAAACAGTAAATTTTGTGTATGAAGTCATGAAGAATTAATGATCTATTAACTTCAAGGCATATTCAAAAAATCCTTCAATATTTGAATTATTATTAATTATAATGATTATTATGAATTATTTCTGGGACCTGGAATTAAAAAATGCATGTTTAGAAAAAGGTCAGTGTGCGCGCACGCGCGCGTGTGTGTGTGTGTGTGTGTGTGTGTGTGTGTGTGTGTGTGTGTGTGTGTGTGTGTGTGTGTGTGTGTGTGTGTGTGTGTGTGTGTGTGTGTGTGTGTGTGTGCGTGTGAGAACAACTTAACTCAGAAATGAAAAGATAAGTGAAGTTACTATTACAAATAGTTATATTTGTGTAGTCTATGCTTGCTGTTATTGCAAATAAGATATCATTCTGTATTTTACAGGGCCTGTCTTATCAATTCTGAAAGTTAAATTCTAACTTTTTAATTTTGTTGCATTGAAGTTCTGAGTAAGGGATTCCTCAACATTTTTTATTACTAATTTGTTAGCACTCTTATGTTTAAAATTATATCACCCGTATTACATAGTACTTTCACAAATAAATGTAAAATTCTTTAGAAGGTAGACATTAAATTTATCTAAAAGTAAGCTCTACTATTTGTAAATGAGCTTTAATTGGTCGTATCTTCTGTAATTTTATAATGAATTTCCTTTCAAAACATGTATGCAACTTTCAGCTTTCATTCACCTGTATGCTATTTATTGAGTAAATTTATTCATTTGGGTTATTTTCCTAACTGGTGTTTCCAAACTGAAAATAATATTTAGCTGTTTCAAGACTAAGTTTTAATGGCGGAAGCTACAAAAATCTTCAGGGAGGTCATTAACTACAGACTTCTTAGAATGCTTGAATCAAATATATTTGCATTATAACAAAATGTATTATGTTTATATTAGATATTTTAAACATCCACTTTCAACTGTTACTAATTTTCTGTATCTAAATTTACAGTTTAAATTATGGTGTAAAACACACTCTATAGTTGTAGTCTATGCAACTAATTCAGTAAAGAACTGAATCATTCAATCAGGCAAATGTATATTACAACATACAGCAAAAATACCCTTAAATCTTATTATTTGATTGTTTAAATATATCTAGATGTTAAAGAAATCCTGATATTTGTATTGCAAATATTTTACAGAATGCAGGTATGCTTTTTTATGGCACTTCTGTTTGCACAAATATTTAAAATCCATAAATGAAGAGTAGAAATCAAATGTGACTAAGCAATGACCATCATCCATACCTGTAATATGCCAGAAAAATGGAATATGCATTTTACATAGGAAAAGTTCCATGATTGTCTTTATTTTGACAGGCTTATTCACATCTTAATAAAATTAAGCTTTTCTTAAATTAATCGTTTGATATACAAAAAATAAATAGAGAATCTCTTTCAGTATTCCTGGTTCTCATTAGTTAATAATTTTAATGTCTTGGAGAAGTAACACTTCCAAACAATTCACCACAATTGCTCTAGTATAAACATTCCATTTTTCAGTTTGGAGCAAGTATATAAAATATTTCTGAGCAACTTAATTCTTTCATATTGTTAAACAAACTTGGTCCCCTTTTGCAGTAACTACAGTAGTTGACATGCAAAACTTCTGCCACATTCAGACAGCAGAACTATTACTTAGTTACCTAAATGTAGCTCATACCAAACAAATATAATTGTCAATTACTATACACCTTTACAATGAATGAATTAGAAGAAATAAGCAAATGTTTACAACAGGTATATACTTTACACAGTGTATATTGATACAAACCAATTACAGCTTCACATCTAGCTACTTATCCTCTGAGAGTACTTTGACCTTGCTGTTTCCAATGCTGAATGGCAGACATGTATGTTTTAATATTCATGTCATGCAAATGTTCTGTAGCATGTACACTTTATTTCAGTGAGCTGTAAACAAGTGCATTCTATGGGTATTTCTCTCTGGAGCTAAACATCATAAATGTTGATGGTATATGTACTTGTAAATTCCAATGAAAACAATAGTTAAAAAGCATCACATAATAAACAGATATTTTACTAGTTTCTGAAGCTTCCAATAAATTGTAATGAATGATTTATTGTGCTAGCTGCACAAACTAGCTACTGGATCATGTATTCCTTCTCATAAAGTAAATAATTTTTCATGCTATTAATATTTCTGCAGAGCATAAGTTCACAGACCTAATTATAAAATATCTTTACATTTAATTTTATCTTCATTTCCATTTATGGATTTTATTTATATTTTTACATACTTACATACTCTACTGTATTATAATATAGCCAAGCCATGGCTGAGTGGTTAGACTGCTTGCCTCTCACCAAGATGGCCTGGATTCAATCCAAGGTGATTGCAAAGTGAGATTTGTGGTGGAAAAAATGGTGCTGTGGCAGGTTTTCTCTGGGTCCTCCAGTTTCCCCCGCCAGCATTGCACCAATTACTTCATCATCATCTTTCCTATCACCTCATCTCTCTCGTACTTTCACTTCTGGTGTTGGGCTGATCACTCATCCAGGAATCTCTCTGATCAGGAAAGCTCTGATCCTCAACCACTGCCTACAGGCCTTGAGATTGCGAGGTTCATCAGGCCTTATGTTCCACTTAAAATACAGGAATTCATTTTTTCATTATATTATAGTAAGTAAAGGAAATATTGTATTTTACCTAAAAATTGGACACCAAAATTTCACTATAAATACAAAGAATGTTTTTAGAACGAGCTGACACAAACCACAGCATAAAAACCTATATCAAGGTGTATAAAAGCAACTGCCAACTAGGACACACAGAAAAATCAGTCATAGCCAAGCTTCATTGCTTATGGGGCATTACAACAAGTAACATGAGTCCAAAGTTCAAGACATTATAACACCCTTACCATGCACAGCTGTACCAAGGAGTCATCAAAATTTATAAGCACAAAAATAGAAAAGAGAAAGTAGCATATATGTATACACAAAGCCTAGATGATGTTGCTAGATAAGACAAAATCAAAAGCAAACTGAAAAATCAAGTGCAGCTCTGCAGTTAGATAGGGATTGGTGGTTGAACAATATTAGGAAATGAGGAGACAGTTCCTCCCCCCTATATTTAGTTTGGTAGTTCTACTAAGTACACTGGTTATTAATCAGCATGGAATCAATTCCTCTGAAGATGCCCAGGGTCACGGGCAAAGTATCAGGCGACACCACATTGACTGGACGATGTCCTACAAGCCTAGAAACTACATTCTAGATTTTTTTTTTAAATTTATTGCTCCAATGTTAAGTCATATCAGATGATGAATGAAATGATGCTCAAATGAGTTCAGGGTTCACAGAGCATAGATTTACCAGAAATTGATCTTATAGGATAGGCTAAAACCCCAGAAAAACCTAATTCAGATAACTCACCATCTCCAAGATTTGAACTCGGAACCTCTTGAACGTGAGGCAGACATGCTACCATCTGTGCTACTGAGGCAGGCAAATTCTAGGTTAACACTGGCCATGAAAAAGATGTATATATACTTGAAAGATTCTAGAAGTTATCTGAAAAAAGCTGACATTAAGCTTATTACAACCTATGTGCTTTAGTAACTCTAAAGTGGCAGTTATTCTTAAGTGTGGACAAATACACAAACATTTTGTCTGTAAAAACTAAGTCTCCTCTGGAACTATTCTATTACTCAATTGTCAAGTGATTTTGGAGAGTACAGTCTGTACAACTTATTCTTATATTTATTAAAAGACTATGGAAATTTCTTCACAGGTTACATGTAGCCTTTGTCACTTATGTTGATGACTAAAGATAAATAATTCTTTGGAAATAAGGGATAAGTAGGTGACAGTGCCTTTTTCCTTTTTTTTACCGCTTAGCAATGATAGGTGTTCCATTCCACATAAAAATTCAATACTGAGATTCCAGTGATGATGCATGTTGTGAGACTCCATGAATGCAAAAGAAAGTAGCTCTAGAAAACAGGTCTAAGCATGCACACATTTAGCGGTGCACACTAGCAAACTAGTAACTAGAAAAAATGTGGAATCAAGTACAGTGAAGGTAAATCTAACTTATGCACATCATTCCTACTTTGATTACCAAGTTTTAAGTTAAGAAATATTTCTTGTACTAGCTGTCCATATTATGAGCTACTTTTTGCAGTTCAAGTTCTTGGATGTATTTTGATATTCTTCAAAACAGGTTTATTATCAGGAATTCTTTCAGTGCAGTTCATATTTCTTAATATATATTTTTTCTCAGATATCCAGTTAGTTCAGCTTTAGGACAGCTGTTGTGCGTTCTGGTTGTTGTTCCACAAATTGACTGCCACTGCATATTTATCATTTTGTATTTTATATTCCAATATATGGTTTATTGCAATAGGAGCAGAGATCTGTTTTTCTTCTATATGTATGGTATATTTTCCTGTTTCTTGTTAATCCTAAAAGGTTCTTAATGCTGTAATTGCTATAATCCAAAGTAAAACAAGTTATGGAATATCATTTGAAATTTGTAAAAAGCTCCAGGGTGGGATGTACATTTTCTGAAATGCTTGTTTTCTGTCTTTGATCCTAAAATACTTCCAAAACAGCTGACTTTTATCCAAAGTTTTTGAATGGAAGGATTTTATTTAAATGACTTTCTTTATAATTGAAACCAAAGCAAATACTGAACGTAATAAATAATTCATGAAATAAATTCTCCATATTAAGGCTTTCAAACTTTCATCCTTGTGCATGCCCTTTATTGAAACTGATGATCTCATTTACTTTTAAACAGTCTTGAAATAAAGTTCCAAGGCATATACTATCACTAATGTCAATAATGTTTCTACCTTATTATGCTAAATCATTTATTTTGATTTTAAAATTGTTGCTGTTGTCAGAAGCAACTTATTTCTAAGGATTTCTGAGGTTTTAGAAACTCTCATTTTGTACCTCCAATGATGTATACTCCTCCACAGGAGAGTAAGTCTCCAAGGGACGAGACGCAGGGGGGGTTGGCGAAGGTTTCCTCACCCTCCCTGGACAGGTTTATGACACTCCATGTCAGTACAGTTACAGGCCATTCAAAAACATTCTGACGGCTTCTACTTTTGTGAATGAATCTTCTCGGTTTTAATGTACAGAGTGAATAGAGCGCATGTTTTTTTAATGACCTGCTCCTTGTATAGCAAGCGTTCTCTGCCACACACATTTGCTGTCCTTGTCCCACAGCACATTCCTTACAGGGATTTTCTTTGCGTTGCTATACTATACTTTAACCTGTTGGTTGCGAGTAAGCGCTGTGCTCACTCTTTCTTTTACAACTTTGAATTCAATTTAATACATTTAATCACTGTCTTATGTGCATTATTATTTATTTATTTTCAGTCCTATAGTATACACAAAAACAGAGTTACATAGACCACGTCAGTTTATAATACAAAATAATTACAATATAAAATAACACTATACACATATAGACAATTGTTCTTAAGACCACATCAGTCATATGGTAAAGAATAAAAGTTTATGTAGTTACAGTTTATTCTTTTTATCAAGATACATTCTTTTTTAATGTAATATAGTAATTGCTAGCAAACAATACAATAAAATAATATTTGGTATACAGTTTTACAAGTACAAGCCAATTAAACCTTATTCATCGATGACATCCACACCGGCTTTTGTTAGTTATAGAATGTTACAACTTCTGGTATTATCTTTTCATTAGTATTGCTGTCAATCTCATTGCCATCAAGCATGCTAGATATCAACAGTACAATGCGGCACTGTCATGGAACATAAGATACTAGCATTGATTCATTGCCTACAGCAAACAGGTTACTATTCACTGGCCTCATTCTTGTATTTACCATGATTGGTAGAATCTCCCTCTTGCTTTTATGAAGTGTTTGAACAATGGTTAGATTTTTATCATGCACTAGATCATTCATCAACTCAACTGATGTGAATCAATTGTCCATGGTCACATTTCTTCCAAAATGTGCAATAGGTTCAGTAAGTCTATTTACAACACTGCTTGACTAGTTATAGCATAAGGTCCTACCAGTAGCTTTCCAACATAAATTTTCATGTTCATTGTATAAAACATACGACAATAAACCATTGCAAATATTTTCAAACCATACTTGCGCAGCTTTTTAGGCACATAGTGCTTAAAATAGCATCCCTGGAAGTTCTCCAACATTTCCTTAATGGTAACATATTCAGAAAGACTGTATGACACTTGCATAGCTTCACAAATTCCTCAAATAATCTCTCAAACAAGTGCAAGCTTATCAAACTGCTTTCTTTCAGGTCTGGCTCTAATATTATCAAACCAAAGTGCACAGAATAGCAAGTGGAAGCGATTGTACTGCATTACGAAGCAAAAATGTTCAGGAGCAGTTGTATCAGTTGCCCATTGGTCCTCAACATGCTGGTGTGATGACTTCATTAACTCTGCTTAATACAGTAGTCTAAGAAGGGCCCTAATTTCATCCATGTTTGTGTCCAACCATCTTGATGGCAGCTATATTTGGAGTGAATTTCTTGAAGTTTTGTTTTGGTATATAATACCATTAATTCAATGAATAAGTCAAGAAAAATAACTTGCTGCAATCATTTATATTCTGTGCTGCTTTTGCTACATCCTTCACACCATGAAAATGCAGAACAGTATTTCTTTCTCTTTGTTGTCAATTTCTTGGAAGAGCATGCACTTTCCATTTGGTTATGTTATCATGCCCTACATACTCGGGTCCTCCAATAATTTTTGATACTCCTCTTCATTAGCTGATTGCTCACTCTTCGTTCATGGTCACTATTTTATACCATTTGAACATCTGAATCTTCCTGGTGATCATGAAAGCTTCATTCATTTTGAAAAGTTCAGAAGGAGGTACACCTTCATTCATAGCTCTGTCCACTGATGTATTTGTCTCTCATTTGCAAAACTGACATACTTGCTACTCATTTTTTGTAATGTTGCTTTACAGGACACCTCAAACATACTCTCTGAGTTTATACAGAAGGTTGAAAATGCCCTACACAGTTGGTCATGGGTGAAAGCAATGCTCATAGACAGCACATGCCTGCAACAATTATATAAACAATCAGAAGTAGGATATAAAAATTATTTGTGGTTGGTTTATTGACACTCGTCACTTACTTTTTCATATATTTATGAGAGACTAGTTTCAAAGGCCCTGGCCTCCATTTTCAATCTCTTCCCAACTGTTGGGAAGAGATTGAAAATGGAGGCCAGGGCCTTTGAAACTAGTCTCTCATAAATATATGAAAAAGTAAGTGACGAGTGTCAATAAACCAACCACAAATAATTTTTATATTAATTTTGACGTCACTGTTACTAAATTCCTCCAAACACACAACAGAAGTAGGATATTTATTGAAGTTATTTACCACACAATCTAGACAGTGCAATAGAAAGTTAACATGAATCATTATTACCAAATTGCGGGTTTTCTCATGTTATCATATTTTAAAAGTAGAACTGGGCACTGTGCTCACCTCACAACCAATGACAGGTTAATATTTCTGTTGTGCATAAGCTATTTTCTAGACTGCTCCTGAACCTACTGGGATAAATTGTTCTTCAGAGGAGAGTAATTTTATGCAGCAACTCATGCACCAAGGGAATGCTAATTATCTGAGGAGAGAGTGGAGATGATTTTATCATTGTTAATAACAGCTGTATATTTTCATAATGGCTGCTACAGTGCTAAACTTTAAAGTTCTTTTCTATTACATATTTATGGTGTTATGCTGTGCAAATTATATATTTTCATGTCATACATATAATACCTTATAGGGATACGTTACCTGAAAAGAACCTTCCTCTCTAACATCTCATCAGTTGGTCAATAACTACATTCCACTATAAATTTAGCTTAAAGGCAATCGGTGACCTTACTTGATAATAATGGAAAATAAAATCTAAAGGATCCTTTTAGGTCACTGGTGGGTTTAAATAAAGTAAATAAAGGTATGCGACTAAAGATGCAAACAATGATTTGCGAAACATGTCCTCAAAATAGGTACGAAAGTGAAGCAGATGTGTAATAAATACGACTCATCTAAAAATTAATAATTTTTCGCTTCACTGTGGTGTTCCAATACAGTTAAATCTCGATATATTTTCTTTGTTTCACCAGGTTCAAAATTAAAGGAAATAACTTAAATTTAAGTTATTACAACAACACTGGTTTCAACACTTCCAAGAAAGGAATTGTAAAGAAATAACTCTCAAATAGTAATGTTCTTTGATAAAATACTTTGATGAACCTGTATAGCTAGTTAGCGATGAGCTCTTTCTACAAACAAATGAAAATTGATATTTGTAATTATGTTAAATTGGCACTGAGATGGAACAGATTTGGAAATTAAACAAAATGATGTGTTACATTCATAGGACATTCCCTAACCCCACTTCCACAAACTATTACAAAAGGTCATTCTGCTATCAGTTTTTGTTAATCAAGGTAAACACTTGCCCAATTACATTTATTACACATTTTAAAAACAGAGAATACTGAGGTGATAGTCAAATGCTGTAAGTCCCTACGTGATGGTTTTAAAATTTCATACTCTTTGTGTAATCAGGGGGGAAGACAAAAACTTAGCACTTGAAAAAATATAAACATTACAAAATTCAAAACAATAGCACGTAAATGGTTAACTGCACAAAAATAATATTTGACATAAATTGTGTGCTTTAATAGATTTACACTTTTTGTGTAGTAAGATTTTACCTCTCACAGTTTACCATTATGAGAAGTCATTCAGAATGAACAGGACTTCAAAGGATATTCTCAGAAAATTTAAAATATAACATTTTGTTTGTCATGTTCATATCTTAAATTTATGGTATTTTAATCAGATTTCTTAGAGGCATTTTTTAGAAAATAAACATTTTCCATATAAAGAGTAGTTTGGGATAGATGGATTTTTTTGAAAGTGTTGAATCCTTGAAAGATTATTGCTATTTATTTATTGTTTTCTTTTCCTTCTAGTAGTAAAAATAAAATTAAAGTAAAGGCTAAGCCCTGAAGGGAAAGGAGAAAGAGGAGAAGGAGATCAATTTTTGCATACTTACTAACTGTATTGCCACAATTCATGTTCTTCTTTTGTTCTTCTTCTTTTCATTTTTAATTCCAAAAGGTCTACTATTAATCCAAAACTATTTAGGCTTTGCCTGAAAGGTCTACAAACAAAGTCATGTTGTACATACATGCTGTTATTATATCAAAATTCAAATGAAAATATCCAAGCATTTTGTCATAATTTATGAACTTCTGTTCTGGAGAAATAATAACCTAAATTTTGAAACACAAATTGTTTTTTTAAAATATAAATTTAATAAACTTTAAAATATTTAAATCTTTCTAAATGACATATTTGAACTAGATATCATAAACAACCATTTAAAATAATAACTTTAAAATATGAAACCATTATTTTTAATGCTTATCCTTTTTACTTTCAAATCATGTAATTTATATATAATCCAGGATTCGAGAAAAGCAAATACCAGAATCTGCAAAGTGCTAAGGAAAATAACATTTTTATTAATGTTCTCTGAATAACATATTGTGGTTCTTTGATTTCTACAGCATTTTTACATTTATTTTAGCAAGAAGATATATGTATCTAACTTATAATTAAGAATATAACAATGTTATTTACTTAGAATCTGAGCTTAATGTTATACATACTTGTTTACATATAAAATATAGATTTAAATAATAGAAATCTATCATAGTTTGTAGATTTATAATTTTACAAATGTTGACTTCACAGTATAAATTGAGAAACTGGTCATTCAGTGCTAATATATATATTTTACCAAGCATTTACATGGATTTTCCCTAAGAAATGAACATAAATATTTCAATCAAACATCAATCTCATGTTTTATTTGCAGCAGTTACACTCTCTTCACCCATAAGAGGGGTCATTTTACATACACCAGCAGTTATTGAAAAACTATTTACTGCAAGCAAATTATGCAATAACTACCTATATGATTTATGACCATTATGGATAACTAAATAATGATTTGTGTGAAATAGTAATCTCTGGATTTTCTTTCACATGTTGCAAGATATCACAGACTAAATAGCTGGACAATTTCATTTTTTTATTAAAGCATCAGAACGTGTACTCTAGTAATCCTGAACATCTTGGTTGTTATAATGGTAAACGTAATATTTTAAGGACTGTAGAACTATATATTCTACTTTGTTATAAAATAAAACTGAGACCCTGTCTTTAAATTGGCTAAACCTTAAGAAGCATAGATACATAATATGCGTATGAGCAGACTAATTGTGATTATAAACAATAATTGGCTATTAAAGAGCAGTATGCATAAAATACTGACTTTTATTTATTTTTAAGTAGGTAAGTAATTATTTTATTGCAGAAAATGCTTGAGCTATAATTCCAGGGAATACAAAAATTTCACACACCTAATTACTACAGTCAATGTACTTTCTGTTATGTACCAAATAAAAATACTATTCACAAATCACTGATTAATCAATGTAGTAATTTTAATGTGAGAACAACAATGATACACTTTTCAACTGATTCATTTTATAGAGCTGAAGAGAGTAGCAATATTTTGTAGCAATATTTAGTAGCTTAACTAATATACTCTTGGGCTGGAGCTAACACTTCATCTAAAGTTAGGCAAGTGAGGGAGGTTATAACTAGAATCTCTTATTTGATCATTTATTGTATAAAAACATGAACCAGCAGTCTTGATAAAAACCACATCTGATATAAATGGAGTAGTAGAGAAACAGTTGCTTTATAAATAGATAACTACAAATGGCCCCATTAAAAAGGATTTATCTCTTCCTAAGTGCTTATAAAATATGTATGAAGGCAAAACAACATAATAATATTCTACAATGTTTAGGTGAGATTTGTTGTCAAAAGCAATTAACAGAGTACAGCACAAAGATCACATAAAGAAAAATACTTATGAATTCTATCTCAGATTATTTGTGCGATTTAATTTCCAGTCTTGCTACACAGCTGATTTTCTTCTGTTATACTCATAGATGCACACATTCATCAAGATCTTATCCAATGTTCATTCCATTCAACTGCACATTCTGGTATGTCTGCAGCATCCATGTTGCAAATACCTACTGAGGTATAACTATAGCCAGCTTTGCAACCTATTGTATCATTGACCTAGCCTTGAATATCCTTCTAGAAGTTTTAAAACTAAATCTTTGCTTGATAACTAGCATGTATTGCTGAACGACCATAAATGTAAACAATAATCTTGAAGCACTGTTGAAAAAAATATATTAAATGACATTCTAAAGTTTGGTGGAAAAAAGCCATGAAGTAACTAAAAGCAGTATGTGTTACAATATCTTTTTTTTTTCTTGTTCCATTTATACCCCGCCTTTAACTACTATGGTCATATCAGCGGCCGTTCTCCTTTGGAACATACTGAAGGTGTTAACTCGTTATCTTTGGCTTTTTTTATCATTACATCACGCACACATTCACACTCTCATTCATACTTCCAGACTCTGGGAAAGATGGGGAATTATCTTGGTCGGAGAAAAATCCCCACCCCCACCGCCGGGAATCGAACCTGGGACCCCTAGCACGGTAATATCTTTCTTATTTTCAGATCCCAAATGCATATTATTCTACACAAACAACTGTAGCTCTAAATTTGTTCTTGTTTGCTGTTTCTCGCAGTGTAATAGTGATTCACGTTGAAGCCAGAAGTACATTGTATTTTAAACAGTTGAGCTTAATTTAATTAATTTTTCTCTGCAGGAAATATTATTGTACTAATTAATGTAAGTAGTAAACACAAAATTTTTACAATTTTATGATTTGCTGAAAATAAAGTAATTAAACTTTAGATTTATTATTATTTTTTAAATTACGTCCTTCAATATTAAATCATATTGGACAATGAATGCAATGGGTGAAATGATGAAAAATGAGCCCAGGGTTCATGGAGCTTAACAGTTACCTGACATTCATCTTTCGGATAAGGGAAAACCCAGAAAAAAACTTTTTCCAGATAACTTACCGTAACTGAGATCTGAACATGGGGCCTCTTAAATGAGAGGCAGACATGCTATCATCTCTGCTGCCGATTATGGTGATTGAAAGTTCAATAAAATTCTAGGTATAAATTGTTTCCAGTTTTGTGAAGGATACTCGAAAATATACCAAAATATAAGGTTAAGAAACATGAATTCCTACATTTAAATGTAGGGGAGACTATTAAAAAATAGTTCTGATATTGTTGGTCAATTGTTCATGCTTTGGATTAAGAAAATTGAACTGAAACCTTGATAGATGCTTTTGATGTCCCAGTGTTTTTAACTTGATTTTTTGTTTACTCTTTTTTACCACATGTTTTGGTTTTTGATAACCTTAAGTGATTCTCTTCTGGAGAATCTTAAACTGTGCCACCAGATGCTTTATGTGCCTTTAATCTCATGGGATCTAATGTAACCACAATAAATCTTTTAATGAAAAGGGCATTACTATACCTACCAAGTTCTGGAGTGGAACTCAAGATCCCAGGGATGACAATCAGAGAGAGACTCTCCAACAAACCAAGAGAATGATTGATTGTATAGAAGAAGACTCTGTGGAAATGAATCATCTTCATACATAGTGCAAACCAATAATAATAATAGGCGCAACAGCCCTATGCAGAGCCTTGGCTTACCAGCCCGACTGCCGGCCTCACGCCCACATACGCACGGCAGAGGTGGGCGATCATCCAACCGATACGGGGAGGAGGTGTGGTCAGCATCTCGGCATCCCCCAGCCGGAATGTTGGTTTTCATGACCAGGGTCGCTTACCTAGCGTAAGCTCCTCACTTTCCTCACGATGCTGAGTGGGCACCGGTCCTATACCCGGGACTTAAAATCCCCACCACACGGGTGGGATCGAACCCGGGCCGCTTTCCATGGTTAGGGACCAAGGCATGCTGCCTTAGCCCGCTACACCACGGCGCAGGACAGTGCAAACCAATAGGTAGTTTAAAAAAAAGCCAAGGAAATAGAAAGCCTCCGATTGAAAGCTTCACTTATTAAGCTTAGAATAGAGACTTAGAATGAACTACTGCATATGTACAACAAACAAATTAAATTACAAGAGCCAGAGAAGTAATAAGTAATCAGTTAGGTAGAAGTCAAATGAATCAATTTTTACATTGTTATTTCTCACCTTTGTTCAGTGCTGCAGCTGAGGTTATCATGCACTTAAAGTGAAGTTGTCATTAGAATCTAATTTTAGTTAATAAAATAAGAGACAAAAAGGAAAAAATCTATTTATTTTAAACCTCTTTTTTGAGGAGATACAGCTCATATATTTCTGTCTTCATATAAGATTATAGAACAGTGCAAATACAAAATAGATTACATGTTATTTGCTTTGTGCAAAAAATTACAACCACAGCAATCTCCTTTGATTTCATAATCACCTTATTAAAACAAACCTAGGACATTTACTCACACACTTTTGCAGCCATGCATCCATTTTTACAAACATTGCACTTGTAACCATATCACATAAAATAACATAACAGGGGGGAAAAGCACGAATTAGGTTTACATATCCCTTGCAAAAAATATACACCAAAAGTGTTTGTAAAAATAAGTTATATACATTCATAACATAATATTAGATGATTAAAAATTTTTAGTAACACTTTCAGTATTGTATTACATGTTAACAATGATACCTCCTGGGGAGGACATAATGTTCTATGAATAATGAACTGAGACTGCGATTTTAATTCCATTTTAGCTGGCTAATTTTAATCAATAACAAATATATTTCATATTATAGTCATTCATCTGTACCCTTTATAAAAAGTGGAAAATATGAATACTTATTAGTAATAATATTAATATACATCAAATACTAAGAATTTTTGTTCTGGCTACTTTTAAATTAATGTAAATGATACACATTAAACATATAAAGAGGTTATGGTAGATTTATAATAATATTTAATTTTCTCTTAACATTTAACATAGAGAGAAGGTGAAAGGAACATTACCTATACCATTAAAAGTGAATGGAAGAATAATTTTAGACTATAGGAGCTGGTGTGAGAACCTTGAGCATAGAAGTACCTCAAAATCAGACTTTCCCATCCCGATAAAAATATACATCATATATATATTCTGTCAGTAAAATATTTTTTTTTGTTCTAGAGTCAAATAGCAGCTTTATGAATTACAAATATTTCTAAACAGTTATCAACAATAAATATAGTACATTTATTTATACCAGTGGAGTATTATAAATCTTATATAAGAAATTTGGCAACATTCAATTTAATAGTTCACTGTTCTCATGTTACATGGCAGAGTACCAAGTTAGTTCATTTAGTATTTTGGAAACACAGGCAGGTATTGGGCCAAAATTACAAATCTATGATTGATGGGAAAGGCACTGACAATACCGATGGACAATGTCGCTTTTGCTCCTTCCACTGTAGAGAATTCAACAAGGAGCATGCTGCAACTGCGTCAGAATGGAAAGCAACTAGTCTGTCCAGTAGAAGGCAATTCATAATTGCTCGGCTCATGTTCTTGGTCAACGCTATCATTCACCTCCTCTTCTTTTTGGCCAGTGTCAGTTCCAGTGGCTTCATTGGAAGCAGTGTCTTCACCGGCCATGATATCTGCTTTATGTGTTGAACAGGTCTGCTGAGGTTGTGGCTTTTTAGATAAAGCTTCAGTTTGTGACAAGGTTGTTTCATGCTTAGAAATGCTAATTTTTCTGAACCTTTTAGACAAGGAACGTATTTGGTTTACAGTCTCAATATGCTCAGCTTCTGTTTCTGTGCTTACAGTAACACTCTCACTGCAAGGCACTCCAGTAGTACTGGTTGCAACACTTTGTTTTCTTGGATTTTCTGTACTTGTTGCAACATGTTCACTTAAAGGCTCATCAGTGAGAGTTGCAACACTCCTTCTGTCAGCCTGGTCAGTGCATGTTGCAACATTTTCACTGCTAGGCTTATCATCCGTGCTAATAGCAACAGTTTCATTGTTAGATGGTTCAGTATTTATAGCAATATTCTTATTTGGAACTTGTCTAGCTTGAGATTCATAGTCACTGCCACATGGCAGATCACAAATCTTAAAAATAATCTGGCTAGTTCTTGGAACAAGACCATGATAGGACAGCTGACGAGTAATGGTACTTTTGCCATCACTGGTAGTGTTCTCATTCGCCTGCTTTACAGCGGAAATTTCTTTGGTTTCTGTTTTCTGCTGTGAAATGTGTGACTTTATCAGTCTCTCAGATGATCTTAACTGTTCCTCATTGTGTGGATTATCATTGCCAGATAAGTCATCAGCAGTAGTGTAAGTGCTCACTGAAAGTGCTGCAGCTGATCCTGCATCATCCAGTAATGATAAGCTGCTAATGCTAGCAAAGTATTTATGAGATGGAACAGTACAAATACCTAAAGGTACATTAACTGGAGTAGTTGAACTGGCTTCGTTTAGCTTATAGAATAATGAGCTGCTAGCAGTCATTCCTTTAGTACTACTAAGTTCAGTTTGAGAATTATCTGTATTGCTTACACTATCACTTACTGAAGCAACATCAGTAACTTCAGATGTATCTGCAGACACATTGTTATTATTTATCTTAACCTGCACATTTGATTTAACCTTTATTAAGGAAGAATCATCATCATCTTCAGTACTAGGAGGAACTGTTCCTGGAGATATCACAACCTCTGTTCCTTCACAGATGTCTTTATTCTCTAATGATGAAGATGCAGTGTAATTTTGTGAAACCTCAGCATTATGTTCAACAACCTCAGCTGTAACTACATGGCTATCTTTTAATGTATCTTGCTCATGAATTTCTGTTTTAACAATTCTGATAACAGTGCTATCTGCAGTATCGACACTGCTTGCAGAAAAGTCACTGGAGAAATGGCCACTGCCCAAGGGAATGTGATCGGTATATTTTAATTCATCTTTGTGCACATATGCCAACTCACTACTGGCTGAAACTTGATCTCTGAACAAGGGTTCATTTTTCATTGGCTCTAACTCACTACAAGATAAACCTTTGCTTATGGCAGTTCTAGATGCTAGATCTCTGTTTTGAGACATAATACTGCTGCTTTCTCCTTCACCTTCAAATTGTAGTTCACTGAGACTCATTCGAGCATTTGTACGTACATTAGGAAGGTAATGTTGTGATGGAGCTGATACTTTGGAGGGAAAATCAGCTAATGCAGATTGTTCATCATATGACTTCTGTTTATGAAATTTATGTTGACCATGATTTGAAGCAAGACTTTTTGAGGTATACTTGTTGGGTTTATGACTATCTTCTGAACTTAACCATTCTTTGCCTTTGGGAAGGTATTTACGAGAATAAAATTGGTATTCATTTGCCACTACAGCACTGGGGGAAGTTGGTGACAAATCTTTTATCACCTGTGATTCTTGGTAAATAGGATGACTCTCTCTGGGTAAAACATCACGAGATTGGTTGTACGAAGTAGCCATAAATTCACCTGAATAAGAAGGCTTTCCATCACTGATTGCAGCAATTCTAGATGAAGATTTGATGTGCACTGGAGTCTTTCCAGCATCTTCTGCTCGTGATCTCTCACGATCACGCTCGCTACAGGGTGAAAGTAGCTCACAGGAACAACAATTCCATCTGTAGCGGTGCACAGCAGACTTCCTGGAACATCGACCTTTTTCCTGGCCAGATGATTCTGCTGTATCACTTGAAATGGTTTGGTCTTCTGGAGTCTGAGGCAAAGCAGACCCGCGGCCAAATTCAATATACCATTGTGTTTCCTGCTCACTTTCTCACTTTTTCTCTTTCATGTCTTTATTAAGATAATGTAGGACGTAATGTAGCACCAGATCATAGCAGTACTTGTACTCAGTCTGGAAAACAATAAGGATATTTTATTTACTACATTTCAGTTAATATCCTAATTGTTTCTTACAATAAGGTAAGATGAACTTTACTTTAATTAGATTAAATAATCTTTATATAGACATTAACTTAGAGAAAATGATCCAGATATACAAATACATGACCAAAGTTAAGTTATCAATACTTTTAATGATTACACTATTCAGTATGTTTTTTTCAATAAAGCATCTGATAAGCGATTTTTACTAAATAAGGTCTTCTGATTTCAGATATGTTACTGAGTTTCTTGCATTGCACCTAGTTTTTTAGTTGATCAGTTTTAAAATGTGTCATTGCATCTCAGGCTGCTTTGCAATAATAGTGGATCAACTGTTGTTAGTGGGGCTGTTCTTTGCTTTGCTTTGTTATTATTGTGCATCTTAGTTAATCCATCCCTACTTGCTTATGCAATTTCATGTTCTATTTCCAATAAATTAGGAAAAGTTATTGATCTATTCAATTCTCTCATTTAGAATTACTACTGATGAAATGCATTGCTGAAATGCAGAGTTGCATTTTTGTAGTTCATGGCAGTTACAAAATTCTTAATGCTGCCTAGTCCAGTGACATTCTCAGTTACATTGTTAGTGTGGTGAAAGTCTGACCTGTTTGAACAAGTAGAGCAAGACTGAAAAATTCAATGCTATAGCCGGGATTTGAACTACAGATCTGCCGTTCTCTGTGTGGTTGCTCTAAACCACATGGAGAGCAGGAGATCCATGGTTCAAATCCCGGCTATAGCATTGAATTTTTCAATCTGTCTCTAATCATTCAAACCTTAACCTACACACGGCTAGTATGGAAGAAATGATTATTACCATCAATTTGTCTGACCTGTTGATTATATTTTACTTTAATGTAAAAATGACGAGTTTATCAGAAATTTGAAGAAGATATGTGAATAAGCTAGACAGACTCTTCTGTTATTAGAATGGGTGCTACATAATGGAGGGGCAGAGTTGACTGATAACTGCATTGGTGGAGCATTTATACTATGCCTATTTTAAAGTAACATTAGGAGACTAGGATGAGATATGGCCCCCCCCCCTCCATGTATTTATAAAATGTCTTGAAAACCTATGATAATGAAGCTATGGGAAATGTAAGAGACTTCCATTTGCCATAGGAATGGTTTGGCACAACTCTCAGGATCATTGCAATGATTGCTATTTTTGCATGTGTAAATTGGCTGAGTGTAATAAGAAAAATAAGGTCAGTGTTAGATAAATAAGAGTCAGATTGAAAAATTCAATGCCATAGCCGGGATTTGAACCATGGATCTTCCAGTTTCCATCCAGTTGCTTTTAACCATTGAGGTGCCATGGTCAACATGCAGATATAACACTAAATTTTTCCACCTGACTCATATTTTTCTTTTTAAACCATGAGGGATTCTCATATATGTGATATACAATATTTGTGACGATATTTGTACTGTAAGCACTTAATTCCAGGCTTCATAATTATCACTATTATTAGGTTAATTGATGGAAATTAATTGTTTTTCTGCACTAGTTGTGCATAGGCTAAGGTTTGGATACATAGAGTCAGACTAAAAAATTCAATGCATAACCGGGATTTGAACTACGGATCTCCTGTTCTCCGTCTGGTTGCTCTTAACCACTGAGCTATCATTGCCAACAAGCAATTTAGAGATTCCTCATTAAGGAAAATAATGAACAGCTAGGTTGATGATTAAAAGAGAAACATCTTCTTGCCTTTGGAAATACTTTTTCTTGGTATGGACATAGAGATAAGGCGTTCAGGAAGTATTTCAAGAAAGAAGATGATCTGAACTACTGCTGTGACATTCCAGGAGTAATAGAATGCTGGGGAGTCATTATCAGTAGGAAGACTGTCTTTCTCTAAAAGAAGCTTGGAGGCTGTACTGCTTCATAATGGAAATATTCTAGCATAAATAACTGTGGGACATTCTATTTCACTAAAGGGAAATTATATCACAATGCAAACTGTTTTGATATCTTGAGCACCAGTGATTTGTGTGTAGTGACTTGAAGAGGCTACACTAAATTCCATTGTCATTTATGTGAATGGGATAATAGAGCTAAGGACTAGTACTGGTCTACGCCTACCCGACCTAAGAGTCAAATGTTGATACCATGGGTAAAAAATGTTACAAATGCCTAGGTTAATCCACAAAAAGTTATTTTGCCACTGTTACACATAAAATTGGGTATCATGAAGTAGTTTTCTATGGACCTGGAGAGATCTAGTCCCTGTTTTCAGCATATTGCAAGCAAGTTTCCACATTTATCAGATGTAAAGATGGAGGAAGGCATTTTTGATGGGCCAGAAATTAAAAAGCTTCTAAAAAAGTAAAACTTTGAACAGACAAGGATGCTTGCTAAATGGATTTCGATGAGAAACATCTAGTTAAAGTTCCTAAAAAAAATAAAGACTGAACAGTAGAAAACAACAGTAAAAATATTATTGGATCACATGAAAAGATTTGGGGTGTAGAATGAGCTAAAATGGCTCTTCATTCATTCTCATCTAGGAAACCTTTCCTGAAAACTTTGGGCTTGTTAGTGAAAAGATGGAAGAAAGTTTTCTTTAGGACGTAAAGGAAGGCAAAAAAAGATACAAAGGGAGGTCAAATGTACCACTGATGACCAACTAGTTGGTGTTTGAAAAGATATAAGTGATCTTTCAAAGGGGATATACGACTGTTTGCATTAAAGGTAACTATAATTTTGCTTGCAATAACATTATCTGGTGTTGTTTTACGTATACAGTATCTTCTTTGTGAATTCTTTGCACATTCTTAGTTGCTAGAATGCAGAAATTCAGAATGCATGTTTTTCAGTATTATGTGAACCAAGCTATTTTGAGTTGATCCTCGATTTTGGTACTTACATAGATGAAACTTGGTTATATTTGACTCCCTTTCACAAAATATAATGGAATAGATTGTCATGAACTGTTTATAAAATATCACAATTTTTCTCTATAAAGTTTTCAAACTTATCTTAATTTGTTCAGTACTTTCTATACTTATATCTCATACTCTGAAGTACTTATGGTGAGAAACCATGGCATGATACACAGAAATGAGTAATAGATTTATGTTCAGCAAAACAAAATTAGTTAATTATGTGTGATTGGAGGAATTTAGTCATAGTGACATCAAAATTAATTGAAAAAACTATCCATATTCTGTTTTTAACTTTGCTACTTACATTTTTATATTATTGGGGGACTAGTTTCGGAAGCCACTGCATCCATTTTCAGCCTTCAAAGTCTCAACTTCAAGGTTGAAAATGGATGTAACAGCTTTCGAAACTAGTCCCTCAATAATATACAAATATAAGTGACAAAGTGTTAAAACCAACTACAACTAGTGTTTTCAATTAAAATGAGTTAAAATATTTTATTTTTTATTTTTTTACCTTTTTTATTTTGTTTTCTCACTCCTCATAAAAAAACTAAATGACTTCTGTAGAAAGCACTTTGCAAATATTCTTACAGCAACATAAATAATTACAAACATTTTGAACAGTTGTCCCATTCAACACAGTGCAGCATAATAGGAGACAATGAGTAAGAAACATCACTTCCATTCAATTTGTTGAGCATTTGGAAGCATGCTCAGTTGACTGTGGGTTAAAACGGACCGAATTTCTCAATCAGAAAAGGCAGAAATGTTTCTGATTTATGTGGAGTCTAGGAGAGAAGTGGAACAGGCTAGTTTCTTTGTGGAGAGGTTTCTTGACAGAAGAACTCCATCAAGAACTTCATTTTATTGTGTGATAAAGCAATGCTCTGAAAAAGGAAGTGTCAGACTAAAGAAAAGGAGGCACAGAAGGACAGCTACAATGAATTACAACCCCAATGTCAGATCTTGCAAATTAGCATCCAGTGTGGGTATATCCAAAAGCAGTGTTCTCAGAATATTGAAGCGGCATAAATTGTATCTCTTACAGTTTTTAGTCTTATGTAACTTTTCATATTTATCTTTGTATCTTGAACTGACGTGTCCTATAACATATGTATTATGTTCCACAGGATGAAATAAATACAGTACAATAAAATACATAAAAAACTACATGGTGACAATTTTCTGAATGGACTAAAGTTCTGTAGGTGGGCACAAGACAGACTGTGGATTAATAACAACTTTTTTCAATTGTGTTGTTTAGTGGCGAGTGTACTTTCACAAATCATGGTGAAGTAAATTGGCACAATATGCACTATGGGCCATGGAAAATCCATATTGGTTACGAGAAGTGGCACATCAGAAGCCCTACTCTGTTAATGTGTGGTGTGGAATTTTGGGTAAAAAGTTAATTGGACCCTACTTTATTTATGGCACCTAACAGGTACAAAGTACAGCAACTTTTTAACAGATGAGTTGCTGTTTTTGTTAGAAGATGTTTCATTACAAATGTGGTACCAGCATGATGGATGCCCTGCACAGAATGCACGTGCTGCTAGGGAGGTATTACCATGATCGTTGGATAGGACATGCAGGATCCATTAAGTGGCCAGCGTAATCTCCAGATCTTACATCACTAGACTTTTTCTTATGGGGTTACCTCAAGGAAAAAGTGAACATTTGTTACCCTAAGGTATGCAGTGATACTCTGTGTAGCTATCTCTCATCAGTGTTTAATTGTCTAGTGAAAGGTCCATATACTATGAAGAAAATGGTTTATAAAAAACTGTTTATTTTTGTAATGAGGAATAATTAAACCAAATAAAAATTTTGGTTCACAATTATAAGTAACTTGACCCTCAAATGGCCATCTATGGATGGTCCAACCAATCACACTCTTCATACATGACCATTCAGCAATTTTGTTGTTATTTATGTTGGTGTAAGAACAATTGCAAAGTGCTTTATACAAAAGTTATTTAGTTTTTTATGAGAAGTGAGAAAACAAAATAAAAAAGGTAGGTTCCCATTTAAAAAAAAAAAAACTGAATTGGCCCTAATATGACCATCACAATATCCTCCAAATAAAAGATGACTAATGGCATTTATTTTCCACCATAATATTAAGCGACTTTTATTCAAGACATTTCTTTCTACAGAACTTTGTTTCCAAGATAGTATACTGTCTCAAGTTAAATGGTTCACCCTGTATATCTATTTCAATGCTAAAGGTAACTGAACCACTAGAAAATATTTCATAATACTTCATACTCAGCAGGAAATTTTGAAGCATTTTGTTATTGCTGATTAGAATAGGTAAATTGCACTTTTATTTTTATCACATGTTTAACCTCAAACCCTTATGAAGAAAGTAAAAGGAAACAAAAAAGATTGTAAAACAAAAACATATTGATGAAAACTTAAAGTGAATATAATTAATATTTAACTTTGTGTAACATGTAATTCCAATGGACATATAATTTTAGCATCTATTCACTAATAATTAAAAATATTTGAGCAGTGGAGTTAATCACATTAATTGAAAACTGGTTATTTTTACATAGTACCTCACTTACTTGTGAAAAATTACATGGTTTTGGATCACGTATATGAGTTATAGTGTAAAACTAACAAATTTTCAATTAAAATATCATTGTCATAGAATTATATTTCCAATGCAACATTTTCCATTTATTAGCTTGGAGCTGTTGATATTTAATTAAATCAGTACAGTGTTATAATAAATGTTTTTAATTTAAACAGTAAAGTAACTTTCTATCCCACTAACTTAATAAATTACTAAACTATGTAATTATAACTTTGGAAGCTATAAAAATATATATTTTTAAATTCTACCATTATCTCACTTACCATGTTCTCTACAAGCTGGGGCCTATGCCTGCGCACAGTTTTAACAGCCTGGAATACATCAACTTCTCCATGTTGGATCACTTGCTCAATGCAAGCATTAGCTGCACAATATACCCCACATCGACTGCGTCCATCTCTTAATGTTTAAGAAAAAAAGACAGGAATAAGAATATAAGGAAATAATTACTTCAAGTGGTATTTTAAAGATGAATTTGAATTCCTCTTCTAAGGTGAATTCTATTCATCTGCTGTTCTTGATACTAATTTTAGGGAAATACAATTTCAGAGTAGAAACATGAAGTACAACTATATAAGTTATAAGGAGTCACTAAACTGCTGAGGAAGAGGACGAATGTCCTGGAAAACATTCTAGCGTTTCTAAAAATAATAAGTGAAGGTGAGTGTAAACAAGTGTGACTTGACAAAACTTCAACATAAAGAAAACTTCACTGTTAATAATGCTTCTATTTGTAATATTTAATAACTATATTTGTTACAATGTAGTAACAACAACTAGCAGATGTAAGAAATTGAGTAACACTGTTCTACAAATGTTGAAAAGTTTAATGTTACGGTAAAAAGAACACAGTTTTAAACAAATATTTATATTTGTGTAATATTTATTGCTTCACTGTAGCTAGCTTCATTTTCTACATAATCAATTACATAGTTTTCTTATGTTTTTTAGGTCACTGAACACGAAAATGATAATTAAATTGATTGATTAGCTCTTCTTTTCAAGATAATATCACTTATTATAGGTAAGTTACAATAAAATATTAAAAATGAAAGCGTCGAAAAAAAAAAAAAAAAAACTGTTACCTTAACGGCGACTCCCTTTGGGCTGTTTATGATATTCTGTTTCAGGAGCATCCCTTTTCACCATCCAGCAATAATCGGCTAACATAGCAGCATTCTATTTCCCTTTGTACCTTTGTTCCATCACTGAAATGGCCTGATGAAATCGCTCACCATGTTCATCACTGACGTCACCACAATTTGGAGGAAAGAAGTCCAGGTGGGAATTCAAAAAGTGCATTTTTAGTGATATATTGCTTTCCAGCTGTTTATACGAGTCCATTAGATTTTCTACAAGTTCTTCAAAATTTTCAGCTTTAAAATTTCCCAGAAAATTATTCAAAACATTTTTAAAGGATTGCCATGCTGCTTTCTCTTTTTTACTTAACACTTTTTCAAACTGTGATCTTTGAAAAGTTCTCTGATTTGAGGTCCAACAAATACGCCTGCTTTCACTTTTTCATAACTGAGCCATGGGTATTTTTCACATAAGTAAGTGAATGCAGAACCATTCACATCTAAAGCTTTTACAAAATTCTTCATAAGCCCCAATTTTGTATGTAGTGGGGGTAGTAAAATTTTGCTTGACTCTATCAATGGTTCATGTGCAACATATTTGAATCCTGGTGTTAATGAGTGTCTTTTGGGCCAATTTTTCCTAACATAGTGGCTGTCTCAGGCACGGCTATCCCATTCGCACAGGAAACAACAGTACTTGGTGCAGCCAGCTTGTAGTCCTAATAAAATGGCAATTACCTTGAAGTCATCCCATACTTCCCACTGGTATTTCTTATAATCTACTCCCATCAAAATATTTTTCATATTTATATACGTTTCTTTTGTGTTGGTAGCATATGCGACAGGAATGGAAGGAAACTTATTTCCATTATGCAAAAGTACTGCTTTAAGATTTGTTTTTGAAGCATCAATGAATAGTTGCCACTGATCAGGAATGTGCCTCATATTTAATGCATCCATCAGGCAATCAACGTCTTTGCAGCTCGTGAAATCTCCTCAGTTATAAAGAATTGCTCCAAATCTTTATTTCTAATTCAAAATTTTGTCACTTTCACGAAGGGGTGCAGATAATTCCATTGTTGCAACCTCAATGCCAGAGTTTTGCCTTGTGTTTAGGAAGATCTAGATGCCTGATTAAATCATGGAGCTCATCTTGTGTGATCTTATGATTGGACGCGTCTGTGCTTGGCATGTAGTCCGCATCTCTTGAAGTTAATGGCTTCTGTTCTTCACTGTTTGAGGAAACACTGTTATGTTCATCAGAGTCAACAATAAAATTTTGTGGAGGTTGAGGAACAGGGAGTCCTTCAGTATGAAGTACAGGCCGAATTGCTGAAGATATATTATGGTACACAAGTGTTGATTTTATCTTCATGGACATACCTTTCTTGATAGGGGGGACCATTCAGAAATAACAATCAATAGTATGATTCGCAGGCTCCCTCCAAACCATGGGCACTGCAACCATGGGTTACAAAAGGTATTTTGCAACCTTTTAGTGATGCTATTAAATTATTTTGTAAAGAACATATAAATCCTTTAGTTGCATACAATGTCCTCGTCTTTTGACCCATGGATTAAGTTTCGATGAACATGTAGTGCAGCACACATATGGTGCCCATTTTTTGTCCTGGTCGCCTATCTTACACCCAAAATATAACATATATGCTTTTTTAATATATGGTGTTATCACACGCCTCCTCGATGCAAATGTAACCTCTCTGCATATATAGCAAAAGTTATTCAGATTATTCACACACTTCCGAGGTATTTTTGTACTTGTCTATAAGAATATAATGTGAGATGATAATATAAAACAACAAAATTATCATGAAAACACTTCGGAACACAAGAGGAATACGACCACTTTTGTACAACACTTTATAAGAATTGAAAACCATTCCAGTCAACAATTCTATCAATCACGTGATGAACACGTGTGCAGTGAGAATGGATGATCACGTGATTACAGTGTTGTGAGATTTATGGCATGCTGCCAAAAGTTTATACGTGGGGATCCAATATTTAGTGGAAAAATAGGTAATATCAGGCTATGGCCGTAACTTGAAAACTAGAGCTAAACTGGAAATTTCAAAGTAATTTTCGAATTCAGTGACCCCAAATTAATCAATATTAGCTATTCTCATTTCCGTAACATTTTGTGTGTAGTATTGAGACTAACACAGAGTTAGTAAAGGATTTAATTTCATAAAAATATTGTGAAAATTCAGTTAATTACTAAAAATCTTTAAGCTTAGTACATATGTCCCACATTTATTATTTTGAATAAAATATTGTGAGCTGGATATAGCTTTCCTTTAAAAACCATTCAATAAAAAGCTTAAAATAAAATTAGAATAATTTGTCCCATTTTTGTAAGTATGCGTATGTATGCACATTCACACACACATACACACATATTCCTAAGCAAACAAATTCAAAAATCCTTTCATGGAAGTGTTGAAAACAGTGTTGTTGTATAAATTAAATTTATTGGGAGTCGATTAATGACACTAAACAACACTTACTTTTAAATTTTCCCGGAACTAGTTTCAGAGGCCTTCCATCTATCATCAGCCGGACATCGACTGGTTCTCCTTGGTGTAGCTGGCAATATTTTGTCATCAGTCTCCTCTGGTGGCAGTTCGAGGAACTTGCTGAACAAACCTTTCTGCCACCAAAATATTGCCAGCTACACCAAGGAGAACCAGTCGATGTCCCGCTGATGATAGATGGAAGGCCTCAGAAACTACTTCCGGGAAAATTTAAAAGTAAGTGTTGTTTAGTGTCATTAATCGACTCCCAATAAATTTAATTAAACAAATTCAAATTTTAGAGTAGATATATTATGCAAAGTTTCATTAATAGGTTTTTTTTTAGCTTCAAATATAAGATGATCATTGACTTACGGTGAAACTACTACAACAGGACCGTAGTCTGTTCTCTGGCGCCAGCGCTCAACCATATTCATGAGCTCCACAAGAGAATTAGTGGAAGTAGGAACTTTGTGTCCCATTGGCCAACAGCCAAGCTGGAATAGCTGTACAGTTCTAGGAGGTGCCTTCACCCCAGCCATAAGCTCAGTCAGTGAAACAATCTGACAAAAAATTAAACATACATTATTTTATTTTAATTAAGTTTGTTACACATCTGAAACAAAAATAAGGAGAAAACTAGGTTCTTGGAAAAGTATAGCTTATATAAAACTGTTATTTAACAATACATCATATATCAAACCTCCCACTGTGTTCCCCATCTTTCAAGCTTAAGGCAACATTACTTCTTAAAAAGAATAACTGATGAGTGTATTATACTGTAGGACAATGGCTATCAAGAGAACATGGAGTACATCAAGATACAAAATAATTTAAACAGTTTTTGCATGATGTGTAAAAGAGTATCTCAATTATGTTCAAAGATACTTAGACTGGAAGAGATAGTACAATTTATTCAGTTCTCTGAAATCCCAACTCAAAGATTTAATCTGATGTAGTACATGGGAGAACATTAAGCATGAGGTCACCAAACAGCATTATCAAGCAAATTAGCAACCATATAAGATTTTAATCTTTCATGGCAAATGCTAATAACTGCTTTATGGTTGATCAGCCATGTTATTTTTGTTAAAGAGCTTACATTCCTTGGCCATTCCTTGGCCTTCATCAGGCAGTGAAGAGAGTCCAGTCCAGGCCAGCCAGGTGCTGGTGGACTGTATACTGCCTGAAGGTGTTTGCTGGATGTCCACCTATTAAGGATTTTACCACAGGTAGGGTTTGTTTTTGAGGATTTTGTTAGATGGTATTGGGTTTAGGTTGTACCTTGATATGAGGTAACGCTTTGTGAAAACACACAGTATTATATATATACCTAAAGAGGATGGGTGAAGTTAATTAAGTCCTAGCCAATGGGCATGCAGAGCCCATGATTGGGTGCTTGCCTTTGAAGGGGTGGGCCAGGATGGTCGAGTGTTTGATGGCCATGCTCAGTTTGAACAAGAGTATGTTAAAACTTGATCACCCATGAAGCAGTTATTAGAAACAAGCAACAAGTTGTTTGAAATATATTTTCTTCATCATACCTAACTTGCTGCAGAGGATTTCATATTACACTTGTAGGGAAATAATACTAAGTCACAAACAGGGCAGTATACATACAGATCCTCTGAATTAAATAGTGGTTGTTAAAATCTTATTTAACTATAAATGATCCTTTCGTCAAAAAAAAAAAAAAAAAAAAAAAGCTGTTCTACTGATATTTCACAGGTTTTTGTACAATTCAGAGTAGAGTGATAGGAATTTTAGCACTGAACAACTGAGATATAAACTCGGAGATGGCAATACTTCTGTTACTGGTAAGAAGAATATAATTTATTTGTAAATGTCAACTTAAAATAATGCTGTACCAGCTGGTCAACTGCATAATCATGCTTACAGTCATTGCAAAACTGAATATTAATTATTGTGTATTGCTACAAATGACACCACATAATGTCACAGTTTAAGGATTAAGTTTCCCTTTAAATTGTTGTATAGATGTATAGTAGTCGTATAAGATGTTTAGAACATGTAAGTTAACATTTATTAATTCATAAAATTAATTTTAATGCATTAGTACACTATATACAGAGCACAATAATACACAATTATAGCTAGGCGATAACATAAATAACAAGGAAAGTAAATGTTTTCATTAAACAAATACAAATATTGCAGATTTAATAAATGAAAGTGTGCAAAGATAACATTCAGTGTATTTATACTTGAACAATTTGTCCTGACATGGTGCAGTAGTTAATTTCTTTTAGCTTAGTGCAGTATGCTGATAACATTTTAAAAACCTAATGCTGTTATTATATCGACAGATGTTTCATGAATTTTAATATACTCAAGTTGGAACAAAGGAAGATTACAGTGGAAATTAAGTAATTTTCTAAGCTTTAAGATCTCTTCATTAAAACCACACCAACTGTAAATTGAAGCAAATAACAATGAAGCACATTTTACCAGTATAACTTCTATATAATCACCTTCATGTCAGCCTTTTTAAAGAAAAAACTAATTATGCAGGTTATGTTCTTCCAAATCAGTTAGAACTTTAAGCAACAGATATCAATTTGTGACAAGTGGTGACCATTTTGGAACGGAATTTTCTGAAATGCAACAAGTAGAGAAATAATTTTTTCAATGAAAATTCTTTAAAACATTCAGTAAATGTGTAACATCAGCATTCACAGACTTAAATCTCTGGATGATTACAACTAAGTCATACGAAAAGAACAAAAGGTTTGCTAAGGGATATTTAATGATTGGTAAGGAACCCAGCCTCCTTTTACATTGCATCACATAAACTATTAGAATATAAAACAATAGGCTTAATTTAGTCATGTGTGTAGTAACAATATTTCATTTATGTAAGTGATATTACTCACAAAGTGTAAACTACAACATTTAATCAGTGTTATTTGATATAAATATCCAGTATTTTTGGCTAGACATTTGTAGGAGAGAGAAGACAAGGACTGAATGGAAATTGTACAATTAATTCTACTGGGAACATCAGTCAGAAAAAATTTGATTCAAGTTTCAATTTTCACACAAATAAGCAGAAACCAGAGACCATACAAAGCATACAGAGACATAAGGTGTATTCTGTGAATAAAAAATATTCCACTTTCTTGAATGAAAGGTGATAGAGTGGTATATTAAATGATTTTATAACAGTATTGGTCTATTGGCACTACACACTTTATATAAAATTGCAACAGGATGATGATGGGAGCAGGTAAAAGTTTTAAAATATGTTCAATTTTTATAAAAAGCAAGTAATGTAATTAATTGTTCTTCCATACTAGCCGTATGCAGGCTATGGCCAATATACCGGCATGACATTAAATTCTCTAACTGACTTGTAGTAGCTCAATGGTTAAGAGCAACAGGACAGAGACTGAGAGATCCGTGGTTTAAATCCCGGCTATGGCATTGAATTTTTCAGTCTGATTCTACCTATCCAAGTGATGTAATGTTAATAAATTCTCACATTAATGTTATCTAAAAGAATATTATGTATGCATCAGTTACAGCATCATTAAATGTAAATACCTAGGCAAGTTACCTAGATGTTACCTAGATTAAGTTGACAAAACCTATACCTTTGCACAGGACTTAAATGGTGAATAAAGCATGTTAATGATTAACACTCGAAAACTCAACTGCATAAAAACACTTGACTGTCATTTTTTTGTGTAATTTTACGTCCTCCAACATTAAGTCATATCGGATGACGAATGGAGTGGGTGAAATGATGCTCAAATGAGCCCAGGGTCCATAGAGCTGAGAGTTACCCGACATTCATCTTTCAGGATAAGGGAAAACACTGGAAAAAACCTTACCCAGGTAACTCACCCTGATCGAGATTCGAACTCGGGACCTCTTGAACGTGAGGCAGACTCACTACCACCACACTACCGAGGCGGGCTATTCACTGTCGTGTGTTTGGTCTTATCATATAGTGAGGTAAATGGAACATTCTAGTGACATCTTGATAGATAGAGAACAAACAATTCCTTGTTTGTTACAGAATGTCCAGAAATGTTTAGTGATATGAGTAGTGGTATATATAAGAGGCGACACGCCAGCATAGCAGTTTTAAAGAAAGTCGTAAACAGAGTGGAGTCGTAGACAGTAGTAAACAGAGTCGTGATGAGAGAGTGTAATCAGAATTGAATTGTGTGAACGCTTTTGTTTGTGGACGGCGACCTTGGAAGATTGTAATTGTGTATGTGACGTAATCCTGCTACTGTAAATGTACTTCTTCGGAAATAATCAGAGTGACCGTATGTAGAATGCTTATTACATGATAACACTTAATTCGTTATTCACGTAGGAACCAATAGATAGCTTTTCTCTCCGATTCAGGTCTGCCTTAGCCGAAGACAGAATCATATGTCTTTCTTACTGGACCGACAGCCCGGTTCTGTGTCCTCACTACAGCTGCATGTGTCTGACTTTCACCTCTCGAAGCTCCCTTTATTCACACCAAAATTCCTTTTTTGACTATTTTGTCCATTGTGATTATTAGACCCAGTCATGCTGTTTCTATGGGTCCGAACAATGCCTTTTCAAACGAAATCAAGTGTTATTCACTGAGAATCCCTGCTAGGACACTCTTTCTCCCGTGTCTTTTGTTAAACGACTCAACCCAATGCAACTGCACGTGTTGTAACAAAGATCCAATATTCCTTTGAAATCCATTATGATTCTTTACTCATTGCATCCCTTAATTTTGGTATCAACTTGAATTCCAGGCTTTCACCATTTAACTCTTATTATTTAAGTTAATTGGTGGAAATTAATAATTTCTTCATACTAGCCATACATAGGCTAAGGTTTTGGGTAGATAGAGTCAACCTGATGGACGGCACGTTGGCCATGGTAGCTCAATGGGTAAGAGCGACTGGACAGAAACCAGGAAATCCGTGGTTCAAATCCCGGCCATGGCATTGAATTTTTCAGGTTGACTCCATCTATCCGAAACCTTAGCCTTTGTACGGCTAGTGTGAGAAAATGATTAATTTCCACCAATTAACTTATATAGGTCATGTGTTCGCACTTCAAAAAACATCAACTTTGTATATTTATGCACCACAAAAAAAGACAAAAAATAATGTTTATCAGAAAGCTTTAAATTGATTAACTTAATTGTAACTGTTTTATTTAAAGTTCACCTCCACTGCAGGATAAATAACTGACTAATCTGCATTTGTTTTATTTATATAGGTGTAACGGGATTATACTTTCGTTCATCTTCAACTAATAAGAAGCAAGCCAACTTTTTGTAACATCCAAGTCGAGTTTTAATCTACTGAGAGTCGTGAGATCTTTTCTCAGGTGTGGATACGGATTTTTGGTGAAAATAATTTTGGAACTGGATTTACGTCGTATCGTATTGATGGATGACGAATTATGCCCCTCGTTGAGGTGACCATTTGGAACAGGGTCGAAATTGATGGTTCTTGAAGTCCCAGCTTACCTCGGCGTGGCTTCAGTCGGTTGAGCAAGATATCTTCTTTTACAGGAGTGGTACGGCGGAAGGAAATTTTACGTAAAATGAGTAATCATTTTCCTCTGTATTAAATAATGTAGAAACTTTTATTTCCTTACTTCAATTAACACCAGTTCGAACAAAATGTATGATACAACATTTATAACACTATTCTTACACAAGATTCACTTGATGTGACGCGTTTATATCTGGATGCGTGCAAGAATCAAAAGTTTTATACGTTTGTTCACCACCGTGTATAATAATTAAATTGTGCGTCTTCTAGCGATGATATTTAATGTAAAGATTATCTAGTTATACTCGATGATTGTTACGAGAATAAACTTATACTCTTCCGCACACAACGGCGTTTAAGAAGAGAATTTTACATCCGTTCACGGTGACTGTTAGGAGAAGAATAACCAGTTCATCTCCTTCTACACATTAGCATTCCGCTAATAACTCGACCCCCCTAGAGGAATATTGAATATCCTCCATGGCAACGTAAAATCTTTTATATCTGATTGGTCCACGTTTTACGATATACGCGTCACACCAATCACAAATAAGTTTGTTATTCAACACTTTTGTGACGTCATTTCCACTTACATAGCTTCTCTGTGCATGACTCACTCTACTTAACCTCACATAATACAATATTTGAAACTCTTTGGGGACAACATAAAATAACTGTTTCAGAGGGCATTTGTAACAGTATTTTTGTTTAGTAATGTTCGAAGGAATAATAAATATATAAAAATGTATGTAGTTGTGTGATTGGCCGAAGTAGTAGTGGTGTGACGTGGTATCACGTGGTGTGATGACGTGTCAGTGAATCGGCCAATCACAAAATAAGGTGGGAATTGCTATGGGGACAAGAAAATCAATAATCTAGAAAAGTGTTAGAATCTTGTGTCTTGCTGAAGAAGAAGGAAAGATGTTACGAGGATTGTAATTGTAAAGGAAAATTAATAAGATTCAAAAAGTGTTATTCAATATTTATAATAGATAAGAGTGAATCATAGTTCGTATTATATAATTAAATAATATATTACAAAATTGGACTCATCTAAATTTTATTTTCACCAAAAATCCGTATCCACACCTGAGAAAAGATCTCACGACTCTCAGTAGATTAAAACTCGACTTGGATGTTACAAAAAGTTGGCTTGCTTCTTATTAGTTGAAGATGAACGAAAGTATAATCCCGTTAGCCAACTTTTTGTAACATCCAAGTCGAGTTTTAATCTACTGAGAGTCGTGAGATCTTTTCTCAGGTGTGGATGCGGATTTTTGGTGAAAATAAAATTTAGATGAGTCCAATTTTGTAATATATTATTTAATTATATAGTATGAACTATGATTCACTCTTATCTATTATAAATATTGAATAACACTTTTTGAATCTTATTAATTTTCCTTTACAATTACAATCATCGTAACATCTTTCCTCGTTCTCCAGCAAGACACAAGATTCTAACACTTTTCTAGATTATTGATCTTCTTGTCCCCATAGTAATTCCCACTTTATTTTGTGATTGGCCGATTCACTGACACGTCATTACACCACGTGATACCACGTCACACCACTACTACTTCGGCCAATCACACAACTACATACATTTTTATATATTTATTATTCCTTCGAACATTACTAAACAAAAATACTGTTACAAATGCCCCTCTTCGAAATATATGGAAAATAACCAAATAAAGGAATTAACAATCTGTTTCCATATATTTTGAAGAACAGCCCCAATTAACAATTTCGTTTACACCAATATTACACAACATCAATACAACATACATAAAATATAATGATATACCTACATTGGATAAAATATAATAAATGAACATTTAACAACAATTTCACATTATTACACAAACATAAAACACAACAATAAATTAACATTAATTAAAATACAACAATATATTGATGTTTAACCATGTTTTTTTTTTATTTTTTTTATTTAACACACACATAGTATATATTCAATATTGTTTCAATTACTGTCAATGCTTTTGAAAGGTTTCATTAATGTCTTATGATATCTTCCCACAATCTTATTATTCGAATCTTGCAATTCATAAGTGTGATCTCCAAATTTGGTTACTACTCTATACGGACCTTTATAAATTAAGTTCATTCTCCAATATACTTTTCGTCGAGCATCTGAGATGTTAAATGTCTTCACTAAAACCATATCATTTATTTCAGGATCCCATTTGGCCTTTCTTCTTTGTACTTTCTTTAATCTTTTTTCGGATTTTTCTAGTATTCTTTTAAATGCTTCGGCGCATTTCTCTTCCTCATTTAGCACATTTGTTTTCTCCTCAAAAGTCGTTGGCACATTTACTATAAGAGGTTCAGGGAGTTTTCCAGTCATTAGCTCTATTGGAGCGAATCTTGTAGTAGCGTTTGGGGTGTTATTTATTATCTTTTCTATGACAGTACAATATTTATACCAACACCGGTGATTTGAATGACACAGTATTCGAAAATAAAAAGTTAAGTCTCGCATCACTCTCTCACAAGGATTTCCTTGTGGATAATAAACCGAAGAATTATAAATTTTGATATTGTTTTTCTTCATCTCGGATGTAAACAATTTACTTCGATGAACTGTGGCGTTGTCTGAAAGTATGGCTTTTATTTGCCCATATTCTGGTATCCACCCCTTTAAAATTTTATTGATACATGTTTTACTCTTAATATTTTGAACGGGGTAAATTTTCACAAATTTAGTAAAAATGTCAAACATCACAAAAATGTATTTACAATTATATTGACTAGCCGGCATCTCCCCGTGTGCATCGATCGCAACTAATTCATTCTTTTTATCTCTGATGATGGTCTGAGGTTCAAAATCATATTTGATATTTATAGGTTTAGCTCTTTGGCACAGTTCACACGTTGAAATTAATTTCCGTACTTTCCTATCAATGTGCTTTATATATAGCTGTTCTTTGATGGTCATGGAAGTTTTCTCGCATCCAGAATGAGCTAGGTGGTGATGAAATGAAGTGATTACACTTTCTTCTAAACTACTGGGAACTACAACCTTCCATTTTTTTATCACATCTCCATGTAATTTATAAAGTACACCATTTTTCTTGGCTATGGTGCAATTCGCAGCATCTTCAACTGCTGGAGCCTGTCGCAACAATGCAGATAATCTCGAATCATTTTGTTGAATTTCCGAGATATTTTTAAATTTTAGAGTAAGATTTCTATCGCATGTAAAATTTAACTCGAAAAATTTTATCTCATGTTGAGATTGTGACAATGTCTCTGGAATTTCTCCATGCATTTTCTGTCTCGACAACAAATCACTAAATATATTATTCTTTCCTGAGATGTGCCGAATCTCAATATCATAGGAAGTAATTTCATGTATGTAACGAGATATTTTAGAGCTAGTTAGTTTACATTTTTTTATAAATGATAGACTAATATGGTCAGTATATACAATGACTTTAGTATTGTACACATATTGCCGAAATTTTTGCAAAGCAAAATATATAGCTCCTATTTCTAACTCCGTAATACAAGTGTTAGATTCATTTTGGTTCAAAACTCTTGAAGCAGTGGCAATTACATGATTATTCCCATCCAAATCAGTTTGAGTTAATACTGCTGCATAAGCATGGAATCTGAATAGATGTTAAAGGGTTGGTTTCTAATTGGTCTTTCCAAAAGAATGGCGTTTTTAAATAACTCTTTAATGTTTTGAAAAGACTGTTGGTGTTTTTCTGTCCACTTCCAGACTGAATTCTTCTTCAAAAGTTCTCTCAAAGGACTAAGCTCCTTGGCATAATTTACCACAAACTTACTTTCATACTGTAGTATGCCAATAAATCTTCTTAGTTGTTTAATATTCTTTGGTGGTGGAATATATTCAATGGATTTTATTCTATCTGGATTTGGTGCCATACCTTTTTCGGATATTATGTACCCTAAGAATTCAATTTCTTTGGCAATAAAACTTTATTTATCCAAATTTATAGTCATACCACTTTCAGAAAATTTTGTAAATATGTAATTCAGATGAGATATATGTTCGTCGAAATCTTGATCAAAGATAAGAAAATCGTCTATATACTGAATAGCAAAATTCTCAATTGTATCTCCAAAAATATTATATAAGGCTCGAAGTAATGCACTTCCACTTGTTGACAATCCAAAACCGCATGTTTTGAACTGGTAAATTCTCCCTCCAAAATTAAACGCAGTATATTTTCTAACTGATTCATCCAAGGGGATCTGCCAATATGAGGACACCAAATCTAATTTCGAAAAATATTTTCCACGCTCTAACTTAGATAGCACTTCATCCACTCCGAGAGGCCTAAAATGGTCTGGTTGGGTTAGTGAATTAATTTTTCTTGCATCAATTGTCATACGCAATGAGCCATCTGATTTATGAACCCAACATAGAGGATGTAAGTAAGGTGAGTTAGAAATTTCTATTATTCCATTTTCTAACATTTTATTTATCACCTCTGATGCTTGCTGTCTTATAGCTATGGGTAAAGGTCGGCTTTTATGTGTATACGGAGCAGTATCATTCACTTTAAATGTGTGTGTGTATTTGTTACACAGTCCAGGTTTTGAACTAAAGGCTTTTCTATTCTTTAATATACACAATTTCAACTGTTCTTTTCTCGCTTGGTCTAAATTGTATGTGTTTTCTAACTTTACTTGTAATATTCTCTGGAATTCTATTTCTTCCTCCACTTGGCTTCCGCCGTTCTTATCTTGTATTGTATATAATTGGCAACAATGCTTTTCAAGGTCAGTTACATTATTTTGCAATCCATCAATAATTAAATTCTTCCCACAATTTTCATTTTCATCGTATTCAATATTACCATTTTCTTGCAAAAGTATATCTTCCACAAAAAACTTTTCATTATTTATATTATCCCTGTTCTCTTCTTTTCTTCCATCTTCTTCCAATAATTTTATTACTAATAAATCATTTTCTGTCTTAACCTTCATTTCATGCATTTCGAAATTCAATACACTTTGCCATTCATATAATAAATCATTACCCACAATTACATCTCTTGCCAAATGTGGAATTACCAACGCAATGAAATTGAAATTCCATTCACCTATTCGGCCCTTAATTAATACTTGATATTTAATCCTATCCTTTTTCTTCCCAATTGCAGTACTGCAGTAAACGTTACACACATTTAAATATTCCACTTTATAGTTAGCTAACAGATTTTTAAACAATTCCTCACTTATCACAGTAGAACTGGCTCCAGTATCAATTAAGGCTGTATATTCTTTATCCCATAGGTAAATAATTATCTGAGGTGGGTTAACTAATTCCTTATTTTTCTGCAAGAGAGTGAGCTTATTTCCGTTATCTTCAACTTTCAATTCGCCCTGTGTCATCCTCACCGAACCACTTTCCAGAGCACAAAATGATTTGGTTTTTAGTTTTCCGTCTCCCTCTGATTATTACTTTCATTGTTGGTTAGGTTGGTGCTATCGTTTATATTCACATCATTCTCTGTGCTTTGTGTATTTTCGACTCTTTCATTTTGATTACTTCTTTCAAATCTCACACCCCTAAAATCTCTTTGATTTGCACTAAATAAACTAGTACCTCTACCCCTATTAAAATTACTTATTCGCTGATTATTTCCTCGATAAAATCTTACATGGTTTATTTGATCATTTCTTCCAATTCTCGTCGACTGATTGTTATGATAGTTCCTTTGCACATTATTTTGAACTCCACTTCCTGTTCCGGGAATTACAGATTCATAAGTTCGTCTAGGATCATAACCTCTTCCTTCAAATCTTTGATTTCTCACGGGTGCCCCGCCCCAATTTAAACTCGTCCTATTATTCCTATTATTTGTAGGTTGTGATTCCTGTCGATTTCTTCCTCGCTCAATATGGACGTTATTATAGTTACCATCACAGGATGTAGTATCATTAATGAGGTTATGTGCTTCAAATTCGGATAATAATTCAATCATATCAGAGAAATCGATAGGCTTAGCCACAATTAAATGATTTCTGATATGTGGTGGATAATGACGTATTAGCATGTTGACAATTTCTGTCTCAGAAATTTCGGGATTGATCAACTTACTTTTGTTTGCTAATTTTAAGAAATATTCAGTCATAGAAATCCCTTTTTTAAACTCAAACCTACCCGTTGCTAACTCAACTTTTATTCTTCTTTGTCTCTCAGGTCCCCAAAATCTATTTATAAACAGATTTCTGAAAGTACTGTATGTTTCATGTGAAGCCAAAGTTAACCTTAACCACTCAAGAGCATTTTTCTTCAAACAGCGTTTTACTATTACCATCCGAAATTCATTGGGAATTCTCTTAATACGGAAATATTCTTCCGATTCCCTAAGAAATACTTTTGGATTATCACCTGATTCCTCATCAAAACTTGGTGGACTAATATCATTCAGTGAATAATGTACACATTCATTTTGACCTAGACTGTGGAGTTGTGTGTGTGAGGACATGTTCTGTGTGTTTCTGTGATAATTAATATCATTATCTGGACTCACAAAATCACTACATTCACTTACTACATCACTAGACTTCTGATGATTGCTTAATTCACCTGGTAAGTCACAATCGTTTATATTTGTAATTCTAGACATTTCTTTCCCGTTATTTACTTTTCTAGCCTGTAATGCAATTACAACTTGTGTCAATTTTCCTAAGTTATCCTTTTCTTTTTCAAAATGTTCTTTTACCTCTTTAAACGTGTGGGGCTCGAATAGGATAAAGAAGAGGAGATTAAAGCATCGTGCAGCTCCGTGGGAATTTAAAAGGAAAGAAGAAAGAAGAGAGAAGAAAGAAGAAAACGAGAACTGGTTTAAGTGAGTGAAAAAAAAAATAGTAGTAGTAGATTTATGTTGTTAAGAAATCAGAAAATAGTTAAAAAGATGGCGAGTAGAAAAGAAATAACAGTGGAAGGAGAAGTTACTGATAGTGTAGGAATGAATAGGGAGAATGCAGGATTAAGCATAGATAATGAGTCAATGTTGGAAAGAATAACGAGAATGTTAAGTAATTTAGATTCTAAAATAGAACAAAATGCAAATGATTTAAAATCAGAAATGAGTAATTTAGATTCTAAAATAGAACAAAATGCAAATGATTTAAAATCAGAAATGAGTAATTTGGATTCTAAAATAGGAGATGTTAAATCTGAAATGAGTAATTTAGATTCTAGAATGAAAGATGTAAAATCAGAAATAAGTAATTTAGATTCTAGAATGAAAGATGTAAAATCAGAAATGAGTAATTTAGATTCTAAAATAGAACAAAATGTAAACGATTTAACTAAGAAAATGAATGATTTAGATGTAGGAGTAAGACAGGAACTAGCACAAAATGTGAGTAACTTAGAAATTAATTTATTACAGAAGCTAAAACAGGAATTAAAATTTGAAATTTCACAGGAGATTAGAGAAGGGAGAAAAGAGTGTAGGGATAATATGGAAAGGCTCATGCAGATCATAGAGATTAATAAGGATGAGAATAGAAAGGAAGTCAATGAGTTGAGAGAGATAATTCAGGAAACTAGGTTAGGTCAGGACATTGTGAAACAAGAAATAAGAATGGAATTAAACAAAGAGTTAGAAACATTTAGGATACAACAGGCAGAAATAACACAAAAACAAAGAGAAGAATTAGGAGATAAAGTAGAACAAAGAATCAATGTAATTTGTTCTGAAATGCAATTACAACATGATGAAAGTAAGATACACCAAGAGGAAATAAAGTTACAAATTGATGAGATAAGTAAAGCAAAAGAAGAAGTAATTTTGCAAATTAAAGAGGTAAAAGAACATTTTGAAAAAGAAAAGGATAACTTAGGAAAATTGACACAAGTTGTAATTGCATTACAGGCTAGAAAAGTAAATAACGGGAAAGAAATATCTAGAATTACAAATATAAATGATTGTGACTTACCAGGTGAATTAAGCAATCAACAGAAGTCTAGTGATGTAGTAAGTGAATGTAGTGATTTTGTGAGTCCAGATAATGATATTAATTATCACAGAAACACACAGAACATGTCCTCACACACACAACTCCACAGTCTAGGTCAAAATGAATGTGTACATTATTCACTAAATGATATTAGTCCACCAAGTTTTGATGAGGAATCAGGTGATAATCCAAAAGTATTTCTTAGGGAATTGGAAGAATATTTCCGTATTAAGAGAATTCCCAATGAATTTCGGATGGTAATAGTAAAACGCTGTTTGAAGAAAAATGCTCTTGAATGGTTAAGGTTAACTTTGGCTTCACATGAAACATACAGTACTTTCAGAAATCTGTTTATAAATAGATTTTGGGGACCTGAGAGACAAAGAAGAATAAAAGTTGAGTTAGCAACGGGTAGGTTTGAGTTTAAAAAAGGGATTTCTATGACTGAATATTTCTTAAAATTAGCAAACAAAAGTAAGTTGATCAATCCCGAAATTTCTGAGACAGAAATTGTCAACATGCTAATACGTCATTATCCACCACATATCAGAAATCATTTAATTGTGGCTAAGCCTATCGATTTCTCTGATATGATTGAATTATTAAACGAATTTGAAGCACATAACCTCATTAATGATACTACATCCTGTGATGGTAACTATAATAACGTCCATATTGAGCGAGGAAGAAATCGACAGGAATCACAACCTACAAATAATAGGAATAATAGGACGAGTTTAAATTGGGGCGGGGCACCCGTGAGAAATCAAAGATTTGAAGGAAGAGGTTATGATCCTAGACGAACTTATGAATCTGTAATTCCCGGAACAGGAAAGGGAGTTCAAAATAATGTGCAAAGGAATTATCATAACAATCAGTCGACGAGAATTGGAAGAAATGATCACATAAACCATGTAAGATTTTATCGAGGAAATAATCAGCGAATAAGTAACTTTAATAGGGGTAGAGGTACTAGTTTATTTAGTGCAAATCAAAGAGATTTTAGGGGTGTGAGATTTGAAAGAAGTAATCAAAATGAAAGAGTCGAAAATACACAAAGCACAGAGAATGATGTGAATATAAACGATAGCACCAACCTAACCAACAATGAAAGTAATAATCAGAGGGAGACGGAAAACTAAAAACCAAATCATTTTGTGCTCTGGAAAGTGGTTCGGTGAGGATGACACAGGGCGAATTGAAAGTTGAAGATAACGGAAATAAGCTCACTCTCTTGCAGAAAAATAAGGAATTAGTTAACCCACCTCAGATAATTATTTACCTATGGGATAAAGAATATACAGCCTTGATTGATACTGGAGCCAGTTCTACTGTGATAAGTGAGGAATTGTTTAAAAATCTGTTAGCTAACTATAAAGTGGAATATTTAAATGTGTGTAACGTTTACTGCAGTACTGCAATTGGGAAGAAAAAGGATAGGATTAAATATCAAGTATTAATTAAGGGGCGAATAGGTGAATGGAATTTCAGTTTCATTGCGTTGGTAATTCCACATTTGGCAAGAGATGTAATTGTGGGTAATGATTTATTATATGAATGGCAAAGTGTATTGAATTTCGAAATGCATGAAATGAAGGTTAAGACAGAAAATGATTTATTAGTAATAAAATTATTGGAAGAAGATGGAAGAAAAGAAGAGAATATGGATAATATAAATAATGAAAGGTTTTTTGTGGAAGATATACTTTTGCAAGAAAATGGTAATATTGAATATGATGAAAATGAAAATTGTGGGAAGAATTTAATTATTGATGGATTGCAAAATAATGTAACTGACCTTGAAAAGCATTGTTGCCAATTATATACAATACAAGATAAGAACGGCGGAAGCCAAGTGGAGGAAGAAATAGAATTCCAGAGAATATTACAAGTAAAGTTAGAAAACACATACAATTTAGACCAAGCGAGAAAAGAACAGTTGAAATTGTGTATATTAAAGAATAGAAAAGCCTTTAGTTCAAAACCTGGACTGTGTAACAAATACACACACATATTTAAAGTGAATGATACTGATCCCTATACACATAAAAGCCTTGACAGTAATTGAAACAATATTGAATATATACTATGTGTGTGTTAAATAATAATAAAAATAAAACATTGTTAAACATCAATATATTGTTGTATTTTAATTAATGTTAATTTATTGTTGTTAAATGTTCATTTATTATATTTCATCCAATGTATGTATATTATTATATTTTATGTATGTTGTATTGGTGTTGTGTAATATTGGTGTAAACGAAATTGTTAATTGGGGCTGTTCTTCGAAATATATGGAAACAGATTGTTAATTCCTTTATTTGGTTATTTTCCATATATTTCGAAGAGGGGCATTTGTAACAGTATTTTTGTTTAGTAATGTTCGAAGGAATAATAAATATATAAAAATGTAAGTAGTTGTGTGATTGGCCGAAGTAGTAGTGGTATGACGTGGTGTGATGACGTGTCAGTGAATCGGCCAATCACAAAATAAGGTGGGAATTGCTATGGGGACAAGAAAATCAATAATCTAGAAAAGTGTTAGAATCTTGTGTCTTGCTGGAGAACGAGGAAAGACGTTACGATGATTGTAATTGTAAAGGAAAATTAATAAGATTCAAAAAGTGTTATTCAATATTTATAATAGATAAGAGTGAATCATAGTTCATATTATAGAATTAAATAATATATTACAAAATTGGACTCATCTAAATTTTATTTTCACCAAAAATCCGCATCCACACCTGAGAAAAGATCTCACGACTCTCAGTAGATTAAAACTCGACTTGGATCTTATAAAACGAAGTAGTAGTGGTGTGACGTGGTATCACGTGGTGTGATGACGTGTCAGTGAATCGGCCAATCACAAAATAAGGTGGGAATTGCTATGGGGACAAGAAAATCAATAATCTAGAAAAGTGTTAGAATCTTGTGTCTTGCTGAAGAAGAAGGAAAGATGTTACGAGGATTGTAATTGTAAAGGAAAATTAATAAGATTCAAAAAGTGTTATTCAATATTTATAATAGATAAGAGTGAATCATAGTTCGTATTATATAATTAAATAATATATTACAAAATTGGACTCATCTAAATTTTATTTTCACCAAAAATCCGTATCCACACCTGAGAAAAGATCTCACGACTCTCAGTAGATTAAAACTCGACTTGGATGTTACAAAAAGTTGGCTTGCTTCTTATTAGTTGAAGATGAACGAAAGTATAATCCCGTTACATAGGTAAGTCAAGACAACTTTTATTGGCGATGCGATATTCGCCGGTTCAGCTAGTCCATTCATATATCTCTGGAACTAATTTAAATATTAGCATAGAATGTGGTCTTCATTTAGTATATCAAATCCTAATTGCTATATTAAAATTTAAATTATTTAACATAAAATTGCATATTTTTAAAATTTCATAGGTAGATACCTAAATGTTTCCAATCCATATTTTGTATAATCTGTTTTATGTGCAAGCTATTAGAAAGATATGTATAAATTCTGCCTCTTTTTAAATTTTATCTTATTTCTAGACCCTCATCTCATGGTATGTAGTTTTTATTTCTTTAAAGAAATTGGAAAAGTAAAGTATGTAGGAAAAATTCTGATACTGTAGACAAACTGAAATGTTTCAGTAGCAGACTAGAGTGATTTGATGAAGTTTAATGCCAATATCTGTTGAAGATATGGTACATGTAATAACAAAGGAGCTTCATTTTGAAAATCATTTCAAGTAAGTTGTGTTTTCACTACAACTTTATACTTGAAGTAAATTAAAAGAAATCTATGGTCTCATTTTATAAAAGTAGGTGTACTCGTGTACCACTGTATTTGCTGCCATACATCAGCTAAGTACATATGTGAAGGCTTTGTCTAAACCATGATATAGGTATAAAGGAACAAACTGAATAATAACAAGCCTTTTATATTTCACTTACATTTTTTTTCACTTCTGGTTAACCTTTCATAATTAATTTTCTTACATTAATTCTGAATTTTATTTTCATGTACATTGTTGCTTAATTTAGCCAAAACTAATTCAATAACAAGCAATAAATGTGATTAAAATTGCTGATAATAATGAATTGTAATATCAGAATTACATAATATTTTACAGTGCCAATTAAATACTTCAGTGCCCCACTGCATGGTTAGGGAGAGTAATGACTCTTAGATAGGGCTACCTTAGTCTAGGGATGTAACTGAACCATTCTCCCCAGGGAACATAAATAGCTTGCCAGGCTGAGGATAGAATTAAGAGGTCAACAAACTCTCATTGATAAAACTACTCTTAAAGCCCTAAGAAAGCCAGGGCTCGAAAATGGGCTGTCATGCAGTATTACGAGTAATAATAATCATAGAAGTAAACTGGTAAAGCAAATAAGTACGAGACATGTTTTTTAAGTCAGTACCGTTTTGTGATTCCGCCACCGCAGCGCAATGGTCGGCGTTCCGCGCATGCGCGCTGGTTACTTACATCTGTTGTCTACGCACTGACGCCATTACAGTCTGATTCTTCATTGTATACGTCTGTTACTGACTGTTTAAGATGCCTCCGACAATCGTGAGTCCCGCCGATTGTGAAGTACGGGCTGTTATACGATTTCTTAGTGCTAAAGGCGTAAAACCGATCGATATTCATCGTGAGATCTGTGAAGTTTATGGACAAAACATTATGAGTGATGGAATGGTAAGGAAATGGGTGAGAGCATTTAAAGATGGCCGCACAAATGTGCATGATGAAGAACGGGGTAGGCGTCCTTCTGTCGTTACTGAAGATTTGGTGCAGAAAGTGGACGAAAAGGTGAGAGAAAACAGACGCTTTACAACTTCATCATTGTGCGACTATTTTCCTCAATATTCTCGCAGTGTTCTGCATCCCATTGTGATCGAGAACTTGAAGTACCGGAAATTGTGTTCACGTTGGGTTCTGAAAATGTTGATGGATTTGCACAAAACCCAATGTTTAGGCAGTGCATTGACTTTCCTTGAGCGGTACCACAATGAAGGTGAAGATTTTTTAGACCAAATTGTTACTGGTGACGAAACATGGGTGGCCCACATTACACCAGAATTGAAACAACAATCCATGGAATGGCGACATTCATCATCACCCACAAAAGTGAAGTTTAAACAAACAATTTCTGCCCCGAAAATCATGTGCACAGTTTTTTGGGACATCTGAGTGCAGAGAGTCTACTCCCATTAGCCCTGTTCCCGTAGGAACAAGACCCGGGTCTCTTACAACCAGGGAGTACCCAAAGGGCCTCCGAGGCTTTTTCCATTAGGACAGTACCTAGTTTCCTAAACTGCCCCCCCGCTTGTACTCAAGACGGGACGGAAGTGGATACGCCACTTACGCGCGCCAACCCCGAAGGGAAGACTACCGATATGACCTCGGTGGGGTCGCCTGGCGATCTAGCACACCTTCTACTAGCTGAGCAGGCTAGTACCCGGAAACTTATGGCTTCCCTCAACCCGGTCCGCAGACCTACCCAATCTCCCACGGGTATCGGGAACCACTGCCCCTCCGAGACCTACCCATCCGAACAACTCCCGAAGGAGGGGCTCGGCTGTTCGGCCCGGAGTACCTTCTAGTAACGTCAGAGGTACCACGAGTGCTAAGGGTCCGCAGCGCCCGCACTTTGGCAGCTGAAGGGGACGGATCCCCTCCCCTACGGGAAGTTTTTTTGGGACAGAAAAGGAGTATTGCTAGTGGAGTTTCTGCCTCGTAGTGAGACAATCAATGCAGCGTCTTATTGTGAGACATTGAACAATCTGCGCCGTGCAATCCAAAGCAAAAGACGTGGCAAGTTGAGTAAGGGCATGTGGCTAATCAGACCAAAGATCTCATCAAATCTTTTCAATGGGAAACTCTAGATCATCCTCCATACAACCCTGATCTGGCACCCAACGACTACCATTTGTTCCCGCACTTGAAGAAACATCTGGGCAGTCAGCATCTTCAAGACGATAACGAAGTCAAAACAGCTGTGATACAGTGGTTAACACGTCAGGCGGCAGAATTTTATGAGGAGGGTATTCAAAAACTGGTGCCACGTTATGATAAGTGCCTCAGTACTCACGGAAATTATGTAGAAAAGTAGATTAAGGTACAGGCTTTCATGTAAAAATAAAATTATTGCGATATCTATGCACATCTTTTTTTAATTCCAAAATGGTACTGACTTAAAAAACATGCCTCGTATAACAGAGAAAGGTATTAGTTCTGTGTGATAGGTGCACATAAAAAATATTTGTTATAAGTAAAATCAATTGTCACAGTGCTCATATATCCATTGATAACTATCTTGTTTGCATTAAACAGAAAAACAATCTCAGGAGTAAGGAATTCTTTATACAACAATTGTTCACTGTGTACACACTTTCTTACCTTTCTATATTCCTCCCCTGGGACAACAATGGATGATCTGTGAATGCTTTCTGAATCCTAAGTGCATATAAACCATGCAGTTAAGTAACTCAAATGCACAGCAGTTAATAGAGAACTATGTTAGAAAGCAAGAATTAATTAAGCATTAGTAAAGGCAACAGCAACAAATCACTTCACACTTCATTGTTTGTTACAACTATAAATTAGCTAATGCTGTAAGAGCAACTGAATAAGTATCAGAGCATGCAATAATATAAATGTAACAAATTCAAAAAGCAAATGATTGCATAGAAAATATTAATAAAGTTTCAAAAAGTAGCAAGCCAGCAGTATTTTTAAAAACTTAATAAAATACTTAAAGTTTATTATATGTAATAAAACTAACTGCAACCACATCCAGATTGTGTTTAGCATAACAAAGTAGTTAATTAAAGGGAAATCTTGGGAAGAACTTGAATCTTAAGGGAGAATCCAGCAAGGTCATAGGAGTAATCAAATGCCATGTGCTCTCTTAGGTTTTAAATGAACAACTTGTATTAAGATAGTTCTTATGAAGAAGCAAAGACAAAAACATGAAAGAAGCACTTGAAAAGGTGAATTTACTATGAAGTATTCCAATAAAAACTATGTAATATTGACTGTTTCAGCAAGAAATACATTTAATTGTTACTCTCCAATTATTGTTGGTTTCATTTTATTTGAAGAAAGTTTTAATTGATGGTTTTGAATTGATAAAATTGTCTTGATTTAATTCCAATTATAAGTTGTTATGAAAGTTTTATCTGAGTAGAAATTCATTGCAGAAACATAAGGTGAAGATAATTTTGGAATTTGAACAGTTTATTTTAAACATCTCTTGCAAGTTTAAATTAAAAAACTTTAAATATTAGATATAGTCTACTATGCTGTGCAAAACTATCTAAGAACAAAATGTAATATTTCGAGAAAGTATAAAATAAGAAAGTAGAGCAGGAAGTAGCTATTAAAATTAATTCACCTATCTTTCAACAGGGCTACATACAAGAGCCACTAGATAAGTATTCAGACATGGAATTTTGGCCTCCTTGGGGAAAGCATTGTTGTTATGTCAAAATAGCTGTCTCGTTGATAATGCAATGGTAGTAGATGGAGCATTCTGATCTTCTTGTCAGCTTCGACGTGGTTTCTCTATTTACAAGAGTACCACTTCAAGAAGCCATCCAACTTCTGAAGGAGCAATTTCCGGCTGTAATCATAGAGTTCTTCCAACATACTCTGATATCCACTTTCTTCTTGTTTGGTGGTACTTTCTATGAACAAGTAGAGGGAGTAGCAATGGGCTTCCCTTTGTCACCAGCTATAGCTAATTTCTATATGGAACACCTAGAACATGAAATACTTACCACAGATCCACTTAAACCATCTCATTTCTATAGATACGTGGACGACATTTTGTAATTTGGCCACATGTTTCAGACACTTTGCTTAGCTTTCTTGCGCATCTCAACAGCCTTCGACCTCAAAAACAGTTTACCATGAAAGTGGAGGAGGATGGAACTCTTCCAATCTTGGACGTTCTTGTTTCAAAAAACAGCGGTACACTGTATATCGCAAGCCTACACACACCAATCTCTATCTGAACGCTCATAGTTTCCATCATAAGTCTCAACGACTGGGAATTCTCAATACACTGGCCCAAAGAGCTTTGTCTATCTCTGATCCCAGCCACTTCAAACAAGAATTACAGCACCTGAGACTCACTTTCCGGCAAAACGGCTACTCCAAATATGACGAAGCCTCGATCACCAAAGGTAGGAAAGGAAAACCTGTAATACAGCAAGTGTCAGATAAGCCTACTGCTACAGCCTGCATCCCGTTTACCGGCAATCTATCCAGCAGAATCAGCAGAATTCTCGCCAAATATAACATCAGGACCATCCACAATCCACCTCCGAAGATTAAACATCTGTTGAGACCAGTGAAAGACAAACTGGATTTCCAAGTTCCGGGAGTGTACCACATTCCCTGTGAATGTGGGACACCATATATATGACAAACCGGAAGGACCATCGCTACTAGAATAATCGAACATGAACGAAATGAAATTTAATATAAAAATTATTTGTGGTTGGTTTATTGACACTCGTCACTTACTTTTTCATATATTTATGAGAGACTAGTTTCAAAGGCCCTGGCCTCCATTTTCAATCTCCAATCCATTTTCAATCTCAATGAAATTTGTTTAATGCAACCTGAGAAGTCTGAGCTGGCAGAGCATTGTTTTGATAATGACCATAGAGCCAATTTTCGGCAGCCGACCATCTTGGCAAAATGCAAGAGTTACTGGGAGCGGAGAATTAAGGAGGCTTTGGCAATTTCCTCTGAAGGGAGCACGCTTAATTATGATGCTGAATTTCATTCAGCTCCTCTTGGAAACCGGCCTTAAAATTGGAAATCTCTAGATTTAAGAAGCAAAGATCAATACAGCTTGATAATCAAGTAAAGTTGTTATGTTTCTTTGACACAATTTTCTATACTCATGCCATCTCCTGACCTAGCATTTAATTTACTGAAAACAGTCTTTTGTTCAGTAATGCGAATTTTGATAGTGTTTTGTCTTTGTTTATAGTTGTGTTATATCCAGTGTTTCATTTGTGGTTATAACATTTTATAAATATCCTGATGATGGGAGAGATGCACACTCCCGAAATGTTGATATCTAATCATCTTTTCACCTGGCTGGCTGCCTGAGAAGAAAGTGAGCATATTCGTTGCCAGGAAAGCTTCAGGTCTTATTTTAGATGGAGCATTGTTGCATCATTCATTTCCCTTATTTTATGTTTGAAGTTTGGAAAGTGTGAATGCTCTTGCAAGTTCAATGGAGACTCACAGACAGCATTTTGTTGCAATGGTTGCAGTAGTAACTGAGAAAAACATCAACACTGTGGAAACAGTGATTAGAGAAGATCCAAGACTGACTTAGGACTGGCATTAACAATTAGTTTGCCAAATGTTTCAACCATCCTTCCTGAATAACTTTGTGTAAAAAAGATTTCTTCTAGATGGATGCCGCATAATTTACTTGAAGCCAGAAGCTCCATAGGGTGGAATGTTTTCAAGAAATACTACTAGCTCTGGAAAGTTTCACCATATGTTAGATATTGTTACGGGTGGCAAAACATGGATTTCAGTTTGACCCACAAGCAAGCATCAGCTCTCCATCTGGTTGTTCCCAGATGACCAACTATTTGTTAAGGTCAAGAAAGCAAGGAGTGCTGCAAAGAAAATGGTTGCTTCTTTCTCCTCCACAAGTGGTCACTTGACAACTAGTTGTGCTTGAAAATCAGAAAACTGTTACTGCAAAATGAAAAAGAGAATTCTGCCTTCCAAAAGTTTAAAAATCCAAGAAAAGTATCCAAACACAGGACTAAGGATCACTTTGTTCCATTACAACAATGCATCGGCTCACACAGCTAATCTAACAATGGAGTTTCTGCAAGGAACTGAGGCATAGCTATCAGCTCATCCATTTTATAATCCCAATCCAGCACTTGTGATTTCCTTCTGTTCCCAATGGTGAAGAACTGACTTTAAGATCACAATTTTCTAACTCTGAAGAAGCTAAAAAAATTAGGCAAATGAGTCAACCTTGTATATACTTTTCTCCACTTACAAGTTTTTTGATGAAGACTAGTTTCTGGGAACTTTTCCCCTATCGTCAGTTCTGCGGTTGACTGATGATGTAACCGATGTCTGCATCTGGCTTGGTGTTGTGCTGCCATCTAATGTTCTGGTAAGTTTGACGATGTCATCTACGGCGGGAATTTCAAAATTCATCAAGAGGTCCTGTTTCTTCGTAATAAATAAGTTTTCCCAAATCTGTAGTTCCAGAGGTTTCTTTGCCTGTTTGATCAGTTCTATTTCTTGTTTTATGTTGTGATTCTCAGACAAAAACTGATGTGCTATGGCCAACTTGTCCATGTGTTTGAATTTAATATTTCTGAAGTGTTCTTTCATTCAAAAGGAATCTAGGAACAAGAATGAAAGAACACTTTAGAAATATTAAATTCAAACACATGGACAAGTCGGCCGTAGTACATCACTTTTAGTCTGAGAATCACAACATAAAACAAGAAATAGAACTGATCAAACAGGCAAAGAAACCTCTGGAAGTACAGATTTGGGAAAACATATTTATTACGAAGAAACAGGACCTCTTGATGAATGTTGAAATTCCCGCCATAGATGACGTCATCAAGCTTACCAGAACATTCGATGGCAGCATGACACCAAGCCAGATGCAGACCCGGATGCATCATCAGTCAACCGCAGAACTGACGAAAGGGAAAAAGTTCCCGGAAACTAGACTTCATCAAAAAACCTGTAAGTGGAGAAAAGTATATAGGTACAAGGTTGACCCATTTGCTTAATTTTAGTAACAATGGCACTCCACTTTCTGAAATACTTCTTTTTATTCTATATCTGAAGAAGCTGTTGCAACATATAAAGAGGAGTTATTTACAGTTCCAAAAACAGAGTGGCATGGATGCTTCCAGAAGTGGTTCCAGAGGATAGAGTGCCAGGGAGAATACTTTGAGAAACTGGATAAATAAAATTTTTCTATGAGTATTCATTATTTGCTGTCTCAGTACTTATATAGTGACTCTTGTAAAAGGAAAGAGCAATTTTCTGTAATAAATGGTAAATAAGCAAGTTTGTAGTTGCTATATTTTAAACTGTGGAATACTTTAAATTTGTTGGTCCTGTTTGAAATACTGAAATAAAAAGAACAAATACATAAAAAGAATTTTATTTTTTCATCATGCAATATAAGCATAAAATAACCCAAAGTAAAATAGTTAAAAAAAATATTGACTTGAATCTAAGCATGTTCTTAGAAAATGAAATTGGAATTAGTAACTGTCCACACACTTTTGGTTTATTCACACTGGAAACTAATAATAAAATATAGTTTCTAGATTTACACTTTTACCTTACAACTTATATACACAAATTACTCTGTGGTGGAGAGGTCAGCATTGTGGCTTCTAACCCTGAGGTCCTGTGTTCATTTCCTAGCTCAAGTCAAAGCTCTGGATATGACATAGAAGTTAAATGGAGCTATACAAATAAAATAAATAAATAGAAAAACAATAACTAGAGGAATAAATATATAAAAACTTGTATTAATGAGAGGTTTATGATTCATTATATTTTATGGGTCTGCAAGTTGGCACACTTCCTTGAGTATGGATTCGTGAGTTGTACCTTTTTTAAATTTAATATTTATATATTTTCTAAAGAAACCACATGTTCAATAAATCAAACAGCTGAATATATGCACCAACAGTACAAAAGTCCATAACAAATTCCGAATTGAAAATTCGTGCACAGAGGACTCAGTTCTGTAAGAGCAAAGATGAACTTCACCATAAATAAAAATACAGAAAACAAATTGCAACCAAGTTTGTTGTTTAAATAGGAAATGTATATTGGCCATTTTGGTTTTATTCATTTCTTGATACATTTATACTGTTGAAAATACTAATTAGTATTTATGTGAATGACTGAATTGTTAAAAAAAAGCCACAAATGAAGATTAAGCACACATTAGACCTTTTGAGGTTAAACAAAACCAGGATATTAAAGTAAACTGATGGAATTTAATCATTTCTTCACACTAGCCATATATAGACTAAGGTTTTTGATAGAAGTCAACATGAAAACTTCAATGCCATGGCCAGGATGAAGCCTGGGATTCAAGTACTTACAATAGTAAGTCGCCACAAACGGTGTATCTCGGATATGAGAGCCCCTAGTGGTTTACCGGGAAATATATGAGTCAATTGGAGAATTTAATGTCAGGATGGCATGTTGAACATGATAGCTCAATGAGTAAGAGAGACTAGATGGAAACCAGGAGATCTGTGGTTTAAATCCCAGCCATGGCATTGAATTTTTCATGTTGACTCTATCAAAAACCAGGATAGTTGTGTATGATTTTTATAACAGAATTTTGAAAACACATTCTTTATTTAACAGCTATTGCACACGTTACAATATTTGTCAAAATGCTGCTAGAATGTCTATTTAAAGAACTTTTGTCACTTCATTTAAACTTAAAATGTTCTGTGACCCAGTCTTAGACAGTGAAAACATACTAATGTATTTCAAACCAAAACAGTTACATTATTCTTTTTCTTAAATTTCTTTAGTTATTGAAAATTACTTTTCAGTGGTTTTAAAACTATACTTATATTTGGTGGTGTTTACAGTATCAGTTACATATAAACTCAGTATATAGCTAAATGCAAACCTTTTTTACTTTGGTATTTACTGTTACGAGCACTGACCAAGACGAACTAATAATTACTACTCAGACTTATATTTTCCGTATGGGAAAAAATCTTCATCAACAAAAATCGTCATAGAGTCATGAATTTTGAAACTCCACCACCGGACATCTTTGACAAGTACATCACGCCATCTATTGACAAAATGGAGAAAGAGAGTATCAGCTGATGATAGGAGCAAGAGCTCTTGAAACATGTCCTGTGAATAAACAGTGTGAGTGAAGCAATGTGTCAATATCTTCTCGATTCTTTTTGTACTTTTGTAATAATTACTAGCTACTTTGTTCTTCATAAACAGCTGCAACATTAAAACGTATAAGCCAGCAAACCTTTTGAGAGATTATGTCGCTATGTAAGAACAACTTATTTTAAAAGTATGATATGGGTTCCTAAAAATTTGGATTATTTTGTTCTTAGATAGTAATAAAATTATAACATATAATTATAAGTAACATAGTTAAGTTATCAAAAAGTACATTTTGTAAAAAAAAAAAAAAAAAAAAAAAAAAATGCTCAAAGCATTTAAAAAAAAAAGAAAAACTATTGCATATAGTAGCTCATATTTTTCATCATTCCCAAAAACAACCAGGGCAAAATCATGCTTAATGGCATTACAGCAATTGCCCTATGTCTTGTCATCTTGCATTAAGGGCTTTTGTTAAAAACATTGAAGAAACATAATCTGCCCAAGTCCATAATTAGCAGATCAAAAATGAAAGCTCCAATCAAGTATTACTGTGCATATGGCCATGCTTACCATGCATTCTCTTATTTGAACAGAAAGTTTGAAAACAGCCTACCTTTTTATTGATACGAAATATCCATGTTTTAATATTTGTGTAATGATTATGTGATATATGATCTATAGTGAAAACTGGTCCATATTTTTTGGAGTGACGTCCTTCTGGCCAAAATGGAGGGTAATTTTGCTGAAAAAAGAATAAATAAATGGAGAATTATTAGTTAACGATAAAACAATCAAACCACTGATAAAACTATAATATATTTCTGGAAAGGGCTGATAATTTATGGATGGCATACTTTGTAGCCAACAGTTTAGTCAGGTTTTAAGCTTAGATCACAACAGTCATTTGTAATGTCTATCTGCGATTTTTATTTAATTTATCCTGTGTGCAAAAGCTTAGCAGATGGCTCATAAAAATGAATAAAAGATTACACTCAGTGAAGAATCATTCTTATTATTTTAAAATTTGCTAAGTACACTTTCTGAATCACAGCTACATTGCCATGGACATGGCATGAATAAATTGTTCACCATAGAAAATATCAAATAGAAACTTGAAATTATAGAATTATGATGTGGTGCTAGAAATGTTGATACAACTACTACAGGATTTGAAATGTGTTGTTCAGATGATAGTCACAGAAATTAAGTAATTATCCATATAATTTGGGAAATTCTGAAAATCTAGATGAGAGGTTCTAAAAATCTAAATGTAATATAAACAAGGCAGTTGTTGTCTGTCCAATTTCCAAGTAAATGAGTTCCATTAATGACATTATTACCTATTATTATTCTTCAAAATCTGTTACAGGTATCATATAAATATTAATGAGAAAATTTAGATGTAACTCCTTTTATATTTACTTTAATTACCTCGTATTTAGCTATATAGTAGCTATGGGAAATATATTCCACACAAAAATTGGATATTGAGATAACATACATATTTTGAGGTCCTCTAAATCAAAAAAGTATGTTAGAGAGAGAGAGAGAGAGAGAGAGAGAGAGAGAGGAGAGAGAAGAGAGAGAGAGAGAGAGAGAGAGAGAGAGAGAGAGAGAGAGAGAGGAGGAGGGAGGGAGGGAGGGAGGGAGGGAGGGAGGGAGGGAGGGGAGGGAGGGGGAGGAGGGAGGGAG
>CM060957.1:70609905-70718540 GCA_030765055.1 Mantis religiosa | reverse complement strand
GTATGTTACGCTAAGAGTAGAATTTCAAAACCTCAGCACATAACAACCTGTCTTTTTCACAGATTTCACCATCACCTCAGCCTCCTTGTACCTACAATGGAATGCATAATGAAACTATATCTGCAATTGTTTATCTGGATTAATATGAAGTAGATAGAATAATACAGCTTGGTGTGTAAAGAAAGTTATATAAGCCTTTATAAAGCAACATATTAGATTTTGTTTATATGTGCTACCAAAAAAATTTAAGAATTGTTAAAATTTCTACATAGGGCTAATCAAAAGAAACCTGAAAGCCAGAGCCAAAGAAATGTCAAATTGAAACAAGAAGATCAGCAGTAGTATTTCACTTTTGGAATGAAAGTCATGACCTTGACCAAATAAACAACTATTACAATGCGTGGTAAGCCGTAAAAAACTCATAATGAGGGAGAACAGCTTAATATGGAAATACAAAGACCAATTTATATATTTTGAAATCCCACAGTCAACAACTGATTAAAGAAATTCAGTGTTCCATGACAAGAGACAGGACAGCAGGCAACTGCAACCAAGGACAGTCAGACCTTTGAGGTTGAAAATAAAAGCAATGGCTCCCAAAACTAGACCCTCAAAAATAAAAATGTATGTGTTGCAGTGTGAAAAACAGCCCAGTATAAATGTTTTATTAACTAGGCAGAATTATTTTATGCAGCAAGGCGGTCCCTGGCCACGGAAAACGGTCCGGGTTCGACTCCACTCATGGAGTGCAGATTTTAAGTCCTGGATGTAGGACTGGTGCCCACTCAGCATCATGAGGAAAGTGAGGAGCTTATGCTAGGTTAGTGTCCCTGGTCACAAAAACTAACGTTCCAGCTGGGGGATGCCAAGATGCTGACCACATCTCCTCCCCATATCCGTTGGAAGATTGCGCACCTCTGCCTTGTGTAAATGTGCATGAGGCCGGCAGTCAGGTTGGCAGGCCTTGGCCCTCTTAGGGCTGTCGTGCCAGGGTTTATTTATAATATATATGGGAATTCAGAGAATTAATGTGTCCAAATAGATGAATCAGCCTCATCTGAGAAAAAAGTATTATACAGAATTCCTAAATTTTTCTTAAGAAGGTTCATCAGTGGTAAACTCTTTTCACTTGGACAGGCTCTTTGTATTTTAGACCATGGAGAAATGATGTATTTGAATCCTTATTTTCCTTGCAGCATATTGGTAAATACTTCTGAATAACCTGATTTTCTCACTCTGTTTTCTGGTTTTGCTTTAATGAGGAAGTCTATGCAACAAGTTCTTTGGAGTTGCAACTATTCTTCATTATTCTGGCCATGGCATTGCATTTTTCAGGTTGACTCTATCTATCTATTCTTCATATTCCAAAATGTTTCCTATGACAACATTGTAGTGCAAAGTTGCCTCTATGATGTGGGGGTAGCAAGTCTGCCTCACATTCAAGAGGTCCTAAGTTTGAATCTCGGTCAGAGTGAGTTATCTGGATAAAATTTCTTTTCTACAATTTTCCTTTATCCTGAAAGATGATTGTCGAGTAATTCTGACCTCTATGGACCCTTGGCTATTTGAGCATCACTATTTCACCTATTTCGTTCATCACCCAATATAATTAAAAAAAAAGCAGTGCAATAAAGTTCCCTTGGTTTCCAGTCCAAATGCTGCCAAAATTGTATGGAAGTTTTGGCCACCATATTTTTCAGGAATTGCTGTTGATATGGCTTTATCAACTGTGCTTTCCAATAAGTGTAAATAGTAAATATGTTTTCTTATGAACACATTTTCCTTTTAAACATTGTGGATTCATATTTACAGTAGCTCATAAAAACAGCTATATTAATGTAGGCACCTCAGACAAAATGATGGATCAGCAGTGAGGCATCAGACTAAAAATGCCTTTTTTTATTCAGAGTCTTTAAAACATGTATTTCTTGTGAAATCTTGTTCCATATGCCTGAGTGAAATGCAATACTCCCTCTGCCTATTAGATATGTGATAGAGAAAGTAAAACGGAATCATACATATTGTCACCCGAGCGTTGGAACACCCTATAGAACCAGCTGAGAGCGGGCAAGCAGGGGATGGGTCGGTGTTAGCCACGCCCCCCCCCCTCGTTTGTCTTATAGTGGTGACAGGAGGTGGCTGGGAGAAAAAACCATCACTGCGCCGTCTCTTTCTGTTCCACCTGTGTTCTCGAACTTACGGGATATTTCATCTAATCTAGAACCTTCCAGATCGACCCTCTGGCCCTATATAAGCAGCACGTCGGGCAAGAGGAGTGAGTCAGTCAGAGTTCGTGGCAATCAGCGTAAGAGTGCAGTGCTAGTGTAAGGACGAGAAGACTGTGTATGTGCAACGGAAGAATTTACGTAATTGTGATATAAGCAGCACGTCGGGCAAGAGGAGTGAGTCAGTCAGAGTTCGTGGCAATCAGCATAAGAGTGCAGTGCTAGTGTAAGGACGAGAAGACTGTGTATGTGCAACGGAAGAATTTACGTAATTGTGACCGTACAGTGGAATTGTAACGGACGAACTGGTGAATCGTAATTGTGTGCATTACGTAATTCCGTGTAATTGGCAAGTGTTTAACTGTAAGTCGGTGGAAATAAAGAACATTTTTGAGTGGTGTAATTGGACTTTTCATTTCACGAACCCACAAAGTTACACTGGTGTCAGGAAGCGGGAAGATAACATCACCGAACATTACAACCATGGACGCGGCATTGGAAAAAATTTTGGAGAAGATGATGGAAATGAAGGCCGAATTAACAGAGAAGACGGAAGCGGCAAATAACAGCCTGGCCGCGAAGCTGGAGACTACAAATAACAACCTGGCCGCGGAACTGAAACAAATGAAGACGACCAACGACAACATCACCGAGAAGATGGAAGAAATGAAGGCCGAAATAACAGCGAAGACGGAAGAAATAAAGACCGAATTGACCACAGAAATGAGGGCAGCGAACGACAGTCTGGCCACGGAAATGAAGGAGGCGAACGAGGTCCTCGCCGCCAAATTTGAGGAACAGTTGGCCGGCGTGAGGGATGACGTCACGAAGCTGGGCAAGCGGATGGGTCAAGTAGACGACCGCCTAAGTGATTTAGAGGAAAAGGCCGACAATAACGCCAAGACCCTGAACGTCGTGGTGGAAGACGTCGAAGACCTTGCGAACCGCATAAACAACCTGGAAGGGAAGGCCGACAGCAGCGTCAAGTCCCTGAACGCAATGGTGGAGGACGTCGTCGGCAGGAGGTTGAAGGATTTGAAGCCCGACGCGCCGGGACGCGACACAACATCTGCGCGCGTCAAACCTCCCAAGTATGACGGCGCGTCAACGTTTGAAGTCTTCCGCCGCCAGTTCGACACAGTGGCCAGGCACTACAGGTGGTCACTGGAGGAGGAGGCCACACAGTTAATAGCCAGCCTCCAGGGAAGAGCCGCGGAAGTCCTAAACGCGGTGCAGACAACGGCGGCGCCCAAGGACATCTGGGAGGCCCTGGAGGATCGCTTCGGGAACCACCGCTTAGCCGCAGCATACCGCAGCCAGCTAAAGTCAAGGTCACAGCAGCCGGGGGAGACGCTGCAGGAGTTCGCCATAGCGATCGAGCAGCTGGCTAGCAAGGCCTTGGTTGACCTGCCACTGGAGTTCGTGTCGACGGGGTACGGGACACGGAGATTCGTCAGCGCCTAATGCTCGGCGAATATAAAACCATCCACGAGGCGCTGACAGCGGCATTAAGGATGGAGGCGGCCAAAATAACATCTATCTCGACGTCGAGAACGAGGAGTGTCCGCTACGCCGGAGACAGAAGACCAGCTGAGGGACGCCGGCGAATACCTGGTGGCCTGTGTTGGGGGTGTGGACAGCCCGGACACCTGCAGAGAGACTGCCCACACCAGGAAGAGCAGCCGGAAAACGAGTAAGGGCCGGCGTGGAGAGGGGCACGTCGGCGCCATCACCACCATCCCCTCGAGTGACACTGCGCGCCGTCAGCCGGCGTATGGATGACAACCTCATCGCGGACGGTTGGGTAAGAGGAAAGCCGTGCCGCGTGCTGGTGGACACCGGGGCGGCCGTGATCATCATCAGACCTGACGTGGCGAAGGGTTTGCCGACAAGGAAGCCGAGCCGACCATACCAGCTTGTCACGGCATCGGGCGACACCTTGCCTGTGGAGAAGGAGGCCCTGCTGGAGCTGAACTTGGGACGGAGTGCCGTGCGTGTGTGGGTGTTCGTCGCGAAGGTGGCTGAGGAGGTGATCCTGGGACTGGATGCCCTCAGGAGCCATGAGGCGACGGTCAACGTCGGCAAGAAGGTCCTGCGGCTTAACGGAGAAGAGATTATACTCCGTCAACCAGAAGAGCGCCTAGGAATTTGCAGGGTCGTCTTGGACGAAGACGTGGTTGTCCCCGCGAGGAGCGAGGTGGTGGTGACGGCGCGACTGGAGGGCCAGAGGACCAGGAACATGATGCTGGACCTGAAGACGCCTGTACACGGACTGTGTGTAGCCAGGGCATTGCTGCCGTGCCGAGAGGAGGTGCCCGTAAGACTGCTAAATCCAACGGACGCCGATCACGACGTCCAGGCCGAGACGGAGTTGGGAACGTGCGAGCCCGTGGTGAGCGTAACAGCTATCGACGAGACACAGGGGCCGGCGCCGAAGCAACACCTGGGGCCCCGGCTAGAAGGCTTGGTGGAGAGGGCGGCCGACCACCTGACCACAGAACAGCTGGAGAAGGTTCGACAACTGCTAAGACGGTATCAGCGCGTCTTCAACCAAGGTGATAGTGACTACGGCCGCACGGACAAAGTGCTTCACCGCATCGACACCGGGGACGCCCGGCCTATTCGGCAACCACATAGACGCGTTCCGCTGGTGAAGCAAGGTGCGGTACGAGACATGCTGGAGGACATGAGATTCAGGGGAGTGATTGAAGAGTCTGACAGCCCTTGGTGTTCCCCTGTAGTCTTGGTGACAAAGAAGAACGGCGAGCTGTGCTTCTGCGTAGACTACAGAAAGTTGAACGCTGTAACCCGGAAGGACTGTTTTCCCTTACCCCGGATTGACGACACCCTGGACACGCTAGCTGGTGCACAGTGGTTCTCGACCCTGGACCTGAAGTCGGGCTACTGGCAGGTAGCTATAGACCCAAGAGACAATGAGAAGACCGCATTCTCGACAGGCCAAGGGCTCTGGCAGTTCACGGTTATGCCATTTGGCCTCTGCAACGCACCAGCTACCTTTCAACGCCTCATGGAGTCAGTGATGAGAGGGCTGACTTACGACGCCTGCCTGCTATACCTGGACGACATCATTATCGTCGGAAAGACTTTTGATGATCACCTGGAGAATCTGAGTAAGGTGCTACAGAGACTGCAGGCGACCAACTTGAAGCTGAACGCGAAGAAGTGCCAGCTCTTCCGCAAGGAAGTGAACTACTTAGGCCACATAGTCTCAGCAACCGGAGTGGCCACAGACCCGGAGAAGACACAGGCTGTGAGAAATTGGCCTCGCCCAAAGGATAAGAAAGAGTTGCGCAGTTTCCTGGGGCTGTGCAGTAATTACCGCCGCTTCATAAAGGGGTTCTCCAACATCGCAAAACCCCTCACCCGCCTGACGGAGGAACACCGGCCTTATGTGTGGACAGAGGACGCCGAAAACGCTTTCCAGCGCCTAAAGGAGACCCTGTGCAGTGCTCCAATCTTGGGTTTCCCACAACCGGGTGGTGCCTTCATTGTGGACAGCGACGTTAGCGACCATTGCATTGGAGGTGTCCTATCGCAGATCCAGGACGGCCATGAGCGGGTGATAGCCTACTACAGCAAGACGCTATCCAAGGCAGAGAAGAACTACTGCGTCACCCGACGGGAGTTACTGGCGGTAGTAAAGACACTGGAGCACTTCCACAAGTACCTGTACGATCAGCCATTCCACCTGAGGACTGACCATTCCGCCCTAACCTGGCTATTGAGCTTTAAGAACCTGGAAGGCCAGACAGCACGTTGGTTCCAGAGGCTGCAGGAGTACGACTTCACTTCGGAACATCGTAGAGGGAAGAGCCACGGTAACGCAGACGCCATGTCCCTAAGACCCTGTCCAGAAGAGTGCGGCCAGTGCACAAGAGTGGAAGAGAAGGAGCGTGCCGCAGCAGTCCGAGTAGTTGTGGCAGTGCCTGCTGAAGGCTGGGATAGCGCAGGCCTGAGGAGGGAGCAGCTGGCGGACGCAGACTTGGGGCCACTCTTAAGGGAAGTGGAAGCAGGGACGAGACCAACCTGGGAGGACATCGCACCGAGGAGCGCCACCTACAAGTCGTACTGGGCCCAATGGGACTCGTTGAAGACCAGAGAGGGCGTGCTGTTCCGGGTATGGGAATCACCCGATGGGAAGACGCAGAGAGAACAGTTGGTACTTCCCCGGAGTAAGGTACCGGAAGTCTTGGAAGAAGTGCACGCCGGTACTTCAGGAGGACACCTGGGAGCGAACCGAACAATTGACAAACTACGGCAGCGCTACTACTGGCTGAGGCTCCGAGCAGATGCTGAGAGATGGTGCCGTCAGTGTCACGTGTGCGCGGCGAGTCGCGGCCCCCAGACTAGGAGCCGGGGTCGCATGCAGCAGTACAACGTCGGAGCGCCATTCGAACGGATCGCCGTTGACATTGCTGGACCGTTCCCAGTTTCCGACCGAGGCAACAAGTACCTAATGGTGGTCGTGGACTACTTCACCAAGTGGCCGGAGGTGTATGCCATCCCAAACCAAGAGGCAAAGACAATCACAGACTGCTTCGTGGAGCAAGTGTTCTGTCGATTTGGGGTGCCGTTAGAGCTACACAGTGACCAGGGTACCAACTTTGAGTCCAACCTAATGAAGGAGGCACTACAAAGGCTTGGGGTGAACAAGACCCGCACGACGCCCCTACATCCCCAGTCGGATGGCATGGTCGAAAGATTCATCAAAACCTTAGAGGAACACTTGAGGAAGGTCGTGGCCAGCCATCAGCGAGACTGGGACGTCAAGGTGCCACTGTTCTTGCTGGCCTACTGCTCGTCTACACACGACACAACTGGGATGACGCCAGCCAGCTTAATGTTCGGCCGAGAGTTACGCCTCCCTTGTGACCTGGCTTTTGGAAGCCCTCCGGAAGCGAAACAGCCAGCGACCGAGTATGTGGAGAACTTGGTGGACCATCTCCACGACATGCACGAGATGGCTCGCCAGAACATCCAGAAGGCGAGCGACCGCATGAAGACCAGGTATGACAGGCAAGCCAACAGCCAAGGGTTCCAGCAAGGTGACCTGGTCTGGTTGTACCGTCCTACCCGGACCAAGGGACGCTGCCCGAAGCTCCAGCAGCCATGGCAAGAACCGTACTGGGTGGTGAAGAGGATTAATGACGTGGTCTACCGCATCCAGAAGGTTCTCCGAGGGAAGATGTTGGTGGTACACCTGGATCGCCTGGCACGCTACGATGGTGCTGTTCGGGACGACCAGCTTTGAGGAGGGAGCAGTGTCACCCGAGCGTTGGAACACCCTATAGAACCAGCTGAGAGCGGGCAAGCAGGGGAGGTCGGTGTTAGCCACGCCCCCCTCGTTTGTCTTATAGTGGTGACAGGAGGTGGCTGGGAGAAAAAACATCACTGCGTTGTCTCTTTCTGTTCCACCTGTGTTCTCGAACTTACGGGATATTTAATCTAATCTAGAACCTTCCAGATCGACCCTCTGGCCCTATATAAGCAGCACGTCGGGCAAGAGGAGTGAGTCAGTCAGAGTTTGTGGCAATCAGCATAAGAGTGCAGTGGTAGTGTAAGGACGAGAAGACTGTGTATGTGCAACGGAAGAATTTACGTAACTGTGACCGTACAGTGGAATTGTAACGGACGAACTGGTGAATCGTAATTGTGTGCATTACGTAATTCCGTGTAATTGGCAAGTGTTTAACTGTAAGTCGGTGGAAATAAAGAACATTTTTGAGTGGTGTAATTGGACTTTTCATTTCACGAACCCACAAAGTTACAATATTGTAACTGGCGTGGAAAGGAGCAGGTAAAGAGAGAAAGTTATAAACTATTTCGGATTCTACTCATATGACTGTTTCTTCAACACTTAGGATTTAAGGAATTATTTTAAAAGACAATTTAACAGACGAAATCCAAATTTATATACATGCAAAAATTAAATGTTGCAACTTACTAGACTTTTGTTTGCAGTTATAATGTACTTTCTCCAAGAGAAGTAATAACTTCATGTTAAACACACCTTAGATTGGGCATAAATACTGTCTTTTATTTTGGACCATTTTATGAAAATTCAGAACTGCAGCAATAGATAAATAGAAGTAAAATATGAAGCAGTAGCAATTCATTTATATGTACTCACTGAATTTGGAGGTGGAACACAAAGTACTACTACAGCAGCACACTCGTAATCATAGACAAGGCTCCAGAATTCCCCTAGTGTATGTTTGAGTGGCCATTCTGTTACTATATACTCCCTTGGTTTTGTGTAACCCTAAAAGAAAAATTTAATAATAAATAAACACTTTTAAATATCAGTGCTAGTACAAATTATATATTCCAAAGTTTTCTGTAACAGATATAACTATTTAGAACTACATAACTTAATGCAGTAAATGAAATGGAGAAAATAATTAACCAATTTAAATATGAGACTGCTCAGAGTAGAGCAAGTATATTAGAAAATGAAATGAATTAAAGTAAACACTCAACTCTTGCGGAGGACACAAAAACTCCAGCAAAACACATTCTAGATAGTAACTAAATTCATGAAGCTATAAGAGTGTCTATTTTGATTCAATTTATTTTCATTTTATTTACCTTTAATTGAAGTTTAAGTTAAGTTACTGACAAAAAATGAGAATTATTCAAACATAACAAAATGTTACAGTAGGTAATCATCATTACTTGTAAAATAAAATCTCAGCATAAAAATAGACTTTTAGTTAAACAGCTGCAGGCATTTGCATGCACATATTTATACTGTAGATAAATGAATACATCACATTTCAGAAATGCTATTATTTGAATGCCATTCAATTTTTTATTTTTAGTTAGTGATAAGGAATAGGATAGATAAGGTATTCTTAATGTATTTTAAAAAGCTTTATGAAAGCAGAAAATCCTGAAAGTTTTCATTTATTTGTGTCCATTTTTCTTGTATTCCTTTTGTCAGACAACTGTTCATTCTCTTCCTTTTCTGCTTCTATTTTATTTATCAAACTTTAACTCTACTGGAACAATACAGTGAAGCGAAATAATTATTAAATTATAGATGAGTCGTATTTAAAGTGAAGCTGATGTGTAGTAAATAGGACTCATTTATAATTTCATAATTCTATTTTATTATTTATGAATTACTGTAATAAAATTACTTCTACTGTTCCACACCAGTATGTGTTGTGTTTCTTAACTTTTATATAGCCTTATATATACTACATTTTAAATTTTTTTCTCAGGGTGAATAGTGAGATATTTTCATCCTTTTAATTACAATTTAAGGGACACGTCATAATATAAACCGTTTACATTATATACAATTAATCTTAGTTACATATTCAATATTTAAATTCCTCTACACTATAAAATGCCTTTTCGGTTAAGTATTTTTTATGGTTTTCATCATTTCTTTTACTTGGTTTATGTTTTTTATTTCACTTGATAACTTATTGAATAACTCCCTTCCTACCATTTCTACTGCTTGGTTATTCAGTGTGATGTGATTAGAATAATTCAGTACAGCAAAAATCAAATTTGTAACATGTACTAACTATATAAGCTGAAATATTAACAGCATTTGTTATAAAACTCCAGTAAATATTATAATTTAATAGATGAATGACCAAGCAAGCAAATGAGCAAATAAACAAATGAACAAATGAATGAACGAATGATTAAATGAATGTAGCCATTTGTATCCCATAAAGAGCAAAGGCCTCCCCACTTGTGTTGGGGGTAGCTCGGTTTGAAGAACCTATATGGGAAGCTATTCCTGTGAGCTATGTCACTCTTTATAGTCACACTGGTGTATAATTTGTCCTCATTGTTTATGTTGAGGTTTTAGTCATCACTTTGGCACTCTGGATGGCCTACTCCTACACACTTATTATAAGCTAATCTGTTCACTTCCACTACTTTATTGACTTTCATTTTCATTTGCACTGTTTGATGTATGTGGAAGTGTTTGATTTGCACAGTATTCTCCTTGATCTTGTAATATTCTCCAAGACTGTTGGTCACTTGCTGAGGTTTCCAGTGCATGGCTTTTTGGAGTCTGCCCATCTAGTTCCAGGTCATCCTCTTCATCTCCATCCCCTCTGTGGGTACCACATGGTCATAATTTGTGCCCACCTTCCCTGTTACAGTCTTGCCACCTGGCTTCCCCATTTCCACTTCAGAATAGTGGCTCTCTGTGCAACACACGCTATTTTTGCCTTTTTTTTTTATCTCTGCAATTTGGATTCTGCCTTTAAGTGATATTCTTAGAATTTTTCTCTCCATCTTCCTCTGGCATATTTGTAGGCTTCTATTTTATGCTTCTGTCAAACTCCAGTTCTGGCAGCCATAAAACAGTGTTGGGTATATGCAGGTCCCTAAGGTTTCGAAACGTATGTGGTTTAAGTTTTCGTCTACCAGAATGAATTTTAATGACCAGAATGATTTCCATGCCAGGGCTATTATTCTTTTCAGTTCCTTTTCAAAAGTATGTTGAAATGCCACTAATTGTCTGAGGGATATATACTCAGAGATGTATTGTAGTTCTGTTTGGTTCACTCTTATAGGTGTTGCCTGTCTGTTAGTCATTATTTTTCTTTTGGTCATATTCATACTTAAGCCCACGCTTCTGCTGTGTTCATATAGATCTTGGAGCATTCCCTCCAAGACTCTTGCATCCTTTGCAAACAGGACAATGTTATCTGGAATACCTATATTAAGTTGGTAAGTTTGTATCCAATTAGGCTTATTCCTTGTTTGTTTCCAATTTATTTTTCGAAATATGTCCTTCAGAAGGGTGATGCACTGGCAGCATAATATCTATTAGAATATCTCCAGAAAGTCTAGATTTTACTGATTAAATTCAGCAAAAGCTTATTCAGCTATTTTTGTTAATGCCAAAATCAGTTATTTCTTGCTATCATTTACTGTAGCACTACTGTTATGATTTATGTTTGAAGGTTTCTGAAACAAAAACTACACTTTCAGCCTTCAAAACAGCAAAATTTATGCCTATGTATGAGAATTTATTTAATTATCAGACATTAATTTATGGAATAAGGTATTATTTATGAACATATAAAAGTGTTAAAATTCCATAAAGAAATAATTATCATAAATTTGCAATTACTGACCGAATTCCTATATTTCCTTTAAGTGGAACATAGGGCCTTCCGAACTGTGCAACCTTGAGGCAACTGGTTGAGGATCAGAGGTTTCCTGATCAGAGCGATTCTGGGATTGAGTCCCAATGCCGGAAGTAAATTTTCAATAGTATACTTTATTTATAAAAAGGAAAATAAGTTCAGTAAAAATTTAATGTTTTAGATGAAAAAATAAAAGTCTAAGCAATAACTGAGCCGTTTGTGGAAGGAGGGGAGGGGGGAGAGAAAAAAACTTCAAAACATTATTTCTTAGCACTGCTATGTAAAACTGAAAATGACTATTTTTTCAAGCTTTATTTGTTGTTTTTTTTATTTAAAAACTAATAATTTTATAGGCTATATGTCTTTTTAGTTAAATACTACTAGCCCAGAAATTGCAAACATTTTGGTTAAAATTACAGATTTGTTTTTAAACTTCAACATGCACTTCAGGCATTAAGCAGAAATTGTTAAGTGTATCTTGTTAACCTACATGACACTAATATGCAGTAAACCAAATATAATAAGAATATATGAGGAGTAACATTTCAAAATGCAATAAATCCACTCATGGATATAAATTAGTTTGAAGCAGTTTGCTAATCTAAAAGATAGGCTGCAACAAGTTGCATATTGCTTTAATTCAAAACAATTTGTAACCATTGATTTCAATACAAAATTTGGGTTTTGGCTCAAAATGTGATCAAAGTTGGTTGAGACCACATGTCCAACTTGTTAATAACAGTAATGCATATTGCACCTGAAGCTGAAGAAAATATAATAAAGATGAAAAGCAACCATTTCAAATTTTTACATCAGTTGCACATCAATTATTATAACCAACATATTTTCGTATCAGGTAGGTTTCTTTCCAATACTGTGCTTTTGTTCCAAACTATAGTTCCATGTAAATGATGAACAAGAAAGTATGTCTACATGCTCTGCATCCAGGATGCAGCAGAAGGGTATAGTGAAAATAAAAGCAGAACATCTGAAATAGTATTGACTCTGAAAGTTCAGAATTCAAACTCCCTGTAGATGTAAGGAGATAAGATTTAAGTATGTATCTTTCCTGCTTAACATCTTAATAGGCATAGGTCAAAGTTCTACATAAAGGTAAAAGAAAACCACTAGGACAGGATTCATCATTTACTAGTGTCCAGCTCTAAATGACAAAAGAAAGCAGAAAATGTATACTCTAGATAAGTCTGATACAGAATAGATAACCACCACTGCCTGCTGCCACCACTCTTTTTTAAATTTGCGTCCTCCAACGTTAAGTCATATCCGACGATGAATGAAATGGGTGAAATGATGCTCAAATGAGATCAGGGTTCATAGAGCTTAGAGTTAGCTGACATTCATCTTTCAGAATAAGGGAAAACCTCAGGAAAAATCTTATCCAGGTAAGTCACTCTGACAAAACTCGAACTCGGACCACTGCCACTGCCACTCCTACCCAACTGCTCTGACACCGCCACCACCACCACCACCACCACCTTCTTCTTTCATGGATTAAGTCTTTGCCTGTTCCAATCTCACATCTGTTCAGCCCAGCGCTTTCTTGGTCTACCTACCATCTTCTTCCTCTAGGTTTATACATCAATGGCTTTTTTGGTATCCCATCTTGTGGCCTTCTTTGCAGAGGTTCTATCCAATTGTTCCTATATACTTTTTGTTGTTGATGAAGTCGATGTACTTTTAGTTACTTTTGAATTTTCCTATTTCTAATGTGTTCTTGTCTCATACTACCTTTCACAGACCATAGAAAGCACTACACAAATATTTATATTTGTGTAATATTTATTACTTCACTGTAGCTAGCTTCATTTTCTACGTAATCATAGAAAGTACTTTTGTTTTTTTCTTTTCCTTCTAAGACACATGTCTCACTTCCATACACCTTAGATGTATATTTTTTCTGTTCTTTTTCCTCAGTGTTTATCTGATTGTTCCATAAATATGTTCAAATTTCGACAGATTATCAATATTCAATTAGCAACAGTGTCTTTAAATGCAAAATCAGATCCCTTTCTTGTATTTTATTTTGCTATGTTCAGAACTTTTATTAAATTCCTGTCCTTAAATAATATATTATAATTATTGTTAATGTTACCTCTATATTAATTTTTGGTTTTCCATGTAAAATTTATATTTAAACATTTATGGACATTTTGAAAAGTTTCCTCATACTTATTATCCAGGTTTCATTAACCAACCAAAGGGGCCTATCTATTCTGGTGTTACCCTATAGGCAGTTACTCTTATAACCTATTGCTACAGGTGGATATAGTATTAATTATAATCATTGTTTGCCATGAATGAAAGGCAAATACTTCACTACACTAAAAGAATTAACATAAATGATGGATATATAAATTTCTTACATCAACAAAAACTGCATTTATATAATCCGTGAAGTTGTTTCCTTGAAATGAAGTGAGATATGGTCTTGAATTATCAGCTGTAAAAAACAAACATACATAATCAATGCATGTAAAATAATTAAATCTATTCTTATAAAGAGTACTACTTTACTCTACAAAAAATAAAAAAACTGAAAATTTGAAGAAACAATGCATTTAATTCATGTTGTATGATGGCAATCTGAAAAGTTGTCACCCTCAACCTTATATAATTTGTCTCAGGAATGCACTTAGATTTTAGGTAATCGTTTCTAAAATAAATATATTGTGGGTATTCTCTAAATGAGATACGAAAAAGCTATTGTGTAGTTTGAATAGTTATAAATAAAAGTGTTGTTAAGAGTGAAGCTAATTTCATGTATAAAGACTAAAATTGAGTCATACCTTTTTATGGCATCAAACTAGCACCACAAAACAGATTCTTCCTCAAGAAATTGTTAAATAATCCCTTAAAAAACACGATCCCACCAGAACAAAAATCAGGCATATATAGGATTAATTGTAAAAACTGTGACAAATTTTATATTTGTTTGACAAAGAGAAATTTAAAAACTATTTTAACAGAACACTGTAGGAACATAAAATATAAACAAACAGAAAAATTGGCGGATGCTTTTCATTTCTGAAATGATAACCACCACATCGGAGTGGAGATCAAACTACCAAAACCATTGTCAACTAAACTTGAACTTACAACATGGGAAAAAATTGTTATTATTAAAAACATTCCACATATTCTAAATTTTGATGTACCATCAGTGAGTGGTCTACTGGACATATGTAATGAATCTTCTGAGAGAGGGAGCCAATTACAAGAGATCCAGACAACAACCAACTGTGATGAGTTGCTAATCAGCTGAGGATGAAACTGCAACAGTTTTGAAAATGTTCCTGATTTTGTAAAAGGACGTGAGTGAAGTTACAAGTTTTAAAAGGTATGACTCAATTTTAGTCTTTATACTATTGTGTAGTGATAATGTATTCAGTTCAATGTCAAAGGAAGTTCATATCAAAGAGGAATTTTGAATTTATACTTGAAGTAACAAAATATGAAAAAAAAAAGTCTAAAAAATGTTTATAATTGATAGCGATGACTTATAAATTGATATAGTAGAGTGCAACATGAGCAGAATGCATTGAACAAATATGTTAAGCATTATTATTATTGGCAATTAAAACTCATAATTCTAGTGAGATAGACAAAGAAATAGTATACTACATTTTCCATGAATAATTGCATCAATTTTTACATGATAAACCCAACTCATATTAATAGTGAATCAAAATTTACCCATGTGAATGTACTGCAACAATGTTGGAAATATTATAAGCACAATAGAAATAATTTCTTTCATTACCTTGTAACAGTGGGTAAGAATTTGATTTTTGTTATTACCCAAAGTTACAATTACATTGATAAATTAATGGTCAAAGCTGGCTTATATTGCTAAATGCAGCAAAAGTTTGTTATATCAGTAGGTAAAATATGAAAAAAAAGTTCTTTATGCAGAAGAAAAAGTTAATTTTTAATCAAGGTAGTTAAATTACTTATAAAAAGTTTCATTTATGGTAAAATTGAAGAATTAGAGATGCACCTGTGTTATTTTACTAGATTTGGTCATTTCTCAATTCCATCTGTTTCCAGAGAACAAGCTCTTCTTGAATAATGAATTGTTTACATCATATTGGGAAATCATAGCATCTATAGTTTTTACAAACTCTCCAGAATTGCGCTTCAGAGATGATAACTTTACTGGAGCTTTACTAGAATATAATTACTACCTACTGATTTAATATTTTATTAATGGAATAAAAATGTATGGTTAGAAGCATATTTCTTCTATCTTATGTACAGAGCTTTCCAGACTTCCCTCAAATACATACTCAGAATGAGAAGGAAAGTAAGTATACCCTATAATATATAACTAGAATACTTTTCACTTAATCTGATTTATTTATAGTTCTAATCTTGTGTATCCAAGGAGAGACTTATAATGCATGTACCTACTGAAGAACCTGTTATCTTAAAAACATCTGTATACCTCAGTAGTTTGGATTCTGTCTTCTTACCATTATTTGTGATTATTGTAAAACATTAGGTAAAATGCTTATTAAGATTGTATAATTTCAGGAATATTATGAGGTGCATCCAGAAATTAAGTCCCAATCGTGTCCAGAGATGGCACCACCATTTGGATAGGAATGCATGTGCAAGTATATGGTCTGTCTGTCTGCTGTAATTTTACGTCCTCCAATGTTAAGTCATATCGGAAGGTGAATAAAATGGCTGAAATGATGGTTAAATGTGTCCAGGGTCCATGGAGCTTAGAGCTACCCGATATTTGTCTTTAAGGATAAGGGAAAATGCCGGAAAAAACCTTATCCAGGTAACTCACCCTGACTGAGACTCGAACTCGGAATCTCTTGAACGTGAGGCAGATGCACTACCATCTACGCTATCGAGGTGGACTAAGTATATGGTAACATTGTAGTAAAGTTTCAGTTTTGTGACGGTAGTGGTTACTGCTCTATGCTAGGAGAAAATGGCTGGTCCGATATTGTCTCCTGCCAAATGCAAGGTTCATGCAGTCATCCGATTTTTGCATGCTCAAAAGCAATCTCCAGCAAAGATCCTTCGTCAATTGTGTCACCTGTATGGACAGGACATTATATGTGACAGTATGTGTGCGCATCCCACACCAGAGACAAAACAGCAATCAATGCATTGGTGGCATAGTGGTTCACCTGTGAAGACGAAATTCAAGCAGACAATCTCCATCATAAAAATCATGTGCACCATCTTCTGGGATCAACATGGTGTCCTCTTGTACAAATTTTTACTGTGAGGAGAGACCGTAAATGCTGATCAATATTGCCAGACTTGGCATAAATTCAGGAGAGCAATTCAGAACAAAAGATGTGGAATGTTGAAAAGAGGCATTACGCTTGTGCATGACATGCAGCCAATACCACACAAAATGTGTTGAATAAGTTTGGATGGGATGTCTTCCAACATCCACTCTACAGCCCCAACCTCGCTCCAAGTGTCTTCATCCCTTCTGTCTCATGAAACGTTTTCTGATAGGAAATGGCGCCGAAGTGCCCCTCTCCACGGCGAGCCTCACTCGTGTTCCGGCTGCTCTTCCTGGTGTGGGCAGTCTCTCCGCAGGTGTCCGGGCTGTCCACACCCCCAACAAAGGCCACTAGGTGTTCGCCGGCGTCCCACAGCTGGTCTTCTGTCTCCGGCGTAGCGGACACTCCTCGTTCTCGACGTCGGGATAGATGCTACCTTGGCCGCCTCCATCCTTAATGCCGCTGTCAGCGCCTCGTGGATGTTTTTATAATCGCCGAGCATTAGGCGCTGACGAATCTCCGTGTCCCGTACCCCGTCGACAAAATTGTAGGCGGCTTCCCGGGATACGAACTCCAGTGGCAGGTCAATCAAGGCCTTGCTAGCCAGCTGCTCGATCGCTATGGGGAACTCCTGCAGCGTCTCCCCCGGCTGCTGCGACCTTGCCTTTAGCTGGCTGCGGTATGCTGCGGCTAAGCGGTGGTTCCCGAAGCGATTCTCCAGGGCCTCCCAGATGTCCTTGGGTGCCGCCGTTGTCTGCACCGCTTTTAGGACTTCCGCGGCGCGTCCCTGGAGGCTGGCTATTAACTGTGTGGCCTCCTCCTCCGGTGACCATCTGTTGTGCTTGGCCACTGTGTCGAACTGGCGGCGGAAGACCTCAAATGTTGACGCGCCGTCATATTTCGGCGGTTTGACGCGCGCCGATGTTGTGTCGCGTCCCGGTGCGTCAGCCTTCAAATCCTTCAGTCTCCTGCCGACGACGTCCTCCACCATGGCGTTCAGGGACTTGACGCTGCTGTCGGCCTTTCCCTCCAGGTTGTTTACGCAGTTCGCGAGGTCTTCGACGTCTTCAACCATGGCGTTCAGGGACTTGGCGTTATTGTCGGCCTTTTCCTCTAGATCATTGAAGCGGTTCGCCAGGTCCTCGACGCGTTCGTCCACTTGGCCCATCCGCTTGCCCAGCTCCGTCACGTCATCCCTCACGCCGGCCAACTGTTCCTCAAATTTGGCGGCGAGGACCTCGTTCGCCTCCTTCATTTCCGTGGCCAGACTGTCGTTCGCTGCCTTCATTTCTGTGGTCAATTCGGTCTTTATTTCTTTCAACTCTGCGCCCAGGTTATTTGCCGCTTCTGTTTTTGTTGTTAACTCGTTCATCTTCGCGGCCAAGTTGTTATTTGCCGCTTCCGACTTCGCTGTTAATTCGTTCATCTTCTGCAAAAGCATTTCCAATGCCGATTCCATGGCCATAATGTTCGGTGATGTTGTTATCCCGCTTCCTGACATCAGTGTGACTTTGTGGGTTCGTGAAATAATAAAACGAGGTTACGAAACACAAAAACTACACTTTATTCTCCTCGAAATACACTGTTCAACATTACAAAATTGCTAGGTGCACCATTACAATAAATACCTCAACAATGGTGTTGACTATGTTGAAAAGTAGCCAGTGACTCTATGTAATTATTCCAATAAATATTTCTTACTTTGTGATGCTGTTGTTCTCTTTATTGTAAGTCATTAGGACTTACTTTCCGGATGCACCTCGTACATTATATAACTTACTAGATGCAATAGTAAATATAAATAACATAAAAGGCAGCATATATTGAAGCATAACAAAAGAAATAGAACACAATAGGTACTAACACTATCTTGGGAGGAAGGATTTTGCAGGAAAAGTAAGGGACACAGGTAACCCCTCAGTGAAGCATAAGGCTGTTATGCCAAGCTGGCTGAGGGGTGAAAGAAGGTGGTCACTCAATTCTTGTACATAGGTTACGGAAGGATAGTATGTAAACAAAAAGGTTTTCTGTAACACACTTGTAAATTACTTTCTTATGTACAAATAAATATTACCAATATATTACCAAAATCTTGACATATACCAAATAACAAATAAAATTTGGAACTTACGAGGTACAATAAGAACATCTCTGTTCTTCTCTCGGTTGTCACCACGATGCCCTCCAGCACAATCCCCTATTGTGTAACGTGTTGTTTGCTTACAAATTTGCTGAAAGCAAGCAATAAAATTAAAATAAAGTGTATTTCTATACTGCAAAGAGAAAAAAATGTATAATTTTGCAGTAAATTTTTATTGAAACATGTATTATTTCAGTTGAATGAAAGCATAATATAGCATTTGAGAGAATATTTTGTATTTTAATTTAATGGATCAATTAAAAATGATATAGCATTGTAATTTAACAGCCTAACAATTGCAATGATGTAATCCCCTCCTATGTTCATTTACAGAACATATTGTGATAAGCTATCTCACATTCACTTCCAGCCCCCTCTCTCTCTTTTTCTCTGTCTCTCTCTCTTTATCCCTTGTTTTCTATCTACAATAGAATTCTTTACGCAATCTATTCTAATATTCATAATGTATGATTCTGGGGTTTCCTCCAAAATAGGTCTACTTTACTAAATTTGATGTGCTGATTTCAAAACTGTAATCAGTTTTTTTCACCATGTACCATTTTTGCAGAATTAGTAGTTATACCTAAACTGTTTTAATGTAGTTCTGTGAATAAATATATTGTACGGAACTGAAAAGAAATTAGTAAACAAAGAAACAATACTGATTTCATTGTTGAAATTTAAGTGCTTCACAACAATATAACAATGTAACAGTGTAACAGACAACAATACATGCCTAAGTCCAATCCCTGCAAATTTAGCTCAGTCTATAACTGCTTTTCAAACAGTAAGGATCTGTTTTTGTGATAGGCAGTTGTATGCCATACATATTTTGAGAATTTGAAGCAATATGTCTTCCAGAAAGTGTAAAAATAACCCTGATATATGTATTTTGCCATATATGTGGCAATTTTGTTGTTCGAAAGAGAAGACAAAGTATTACAAATTTTGTTAAAAAGGCTCAAAAAGCCTATTTGCATATGAAGCTTGGAGATCTTGACAAAAAATGGGCTCCAAAAAAGTTATGTCATACTTATAAAGAACTAAGGAAGTGGATTAAAGGAAAAAAAACCTAGTATGCCCTTTGCTATTTCTATGATCTGGCATTAATCTCGAAAGCATGTACTCGGTGATTTGGTTAGAGACTTAAATCTTCCTAAGGATGCTGCTGAATTATTGGGATCCAGACTAAAAGAAAAACATCTCTCTCCAGGAACATCATTTTCTTGGTACAGACACGGTGAAGAGGAATTTCTTCCATATCTCTCCCAGGAGGAAAAATCTTACATATTGTCATGATATTTCTGATTTAGTGATTACCTTGGGAGCTGCTGAATATATTCCAGGTGAATGGAGACTTTTTATAGATTTCTCTAAAGTTAGTCTGAAAGGTCTGCTCTTGTATAATGGAGATAAATATGCATCAGTTCCAGTAGCCCATTCAATTCACCTCAAGGAAGCATATCATAACTTAAAAAAGTCAAATATCTGGAATATCTGATGCTAAAATTAAAGAGGGAGTATTTTTTGGTCCACAAATTAGGAAGTTGATTTCTGATACCTTATTTGAAGAAACAATGTCAGATACTGAAAAACAGGCGTGGATTGGTTTTACGAGTGTCATCTTAAACTTTCTGGGAAATTTCAAGGATTCAAATTACAAAAATATTGTAGAAAATATGCTTGAGAACTTTCAAAAGCTAGGCTGCAATATGAGTGTGAAAGTACATTTCCTGCACTCTCATTTGGACATTTTCCCAGAAAATCTCGGCTGTGTAAGTGAGGGGCAGGGTGAAAGATTTCACCAGGACCGCTGAAAAGAGATGCATCAAATTCTTTCCATAGTAGGAGCTTTAAAAAACGTTCATTTCATTTCAAGGCAGTATGTAAAAAAATGGTTAAATGTTCAAATTTAACCCTTTCACCGATATGGACGTCATATGACGTCTAACTTAAAATGCCCCCAAACCGATAAAGACATGTATAGACGTTCTGCGCATACATGCATTTAATGCTCATTAAATGCCAAATATTTTAATCTTATTTTACAATAAATTTAAATTAGTTCTATAAGGGATGTAAACGTACCCTTAAAGTTTTCTTTTTGAATTGTACACCTCCAAACCTGGTTAAACACCCAAGGGCACATCTGCAGATTCACACCAAGTAATATTGGTTTTCTTGCAAACTTCTTTTTCGCAACACACTACACATTTTCAAAATGGTTACAACTTTTTTGGCTGTAGGTGGTATCCTTTTAGGAAACTGTTTTCTCTCAACTATGAGGGCTGATTCTTACCCCCCAGTATAATGAGGCCTCTGATATAGATCTCAATTAGGTTACGAGCTATTTATACGCGCAAGTACACATAGGTGAAAGTCTTGCATGAATTTACAGCTCTGAAAATTACTAAACAATTGTGCATGGTTACATCCAGTGGTATAAAAATACTTTTTTGTTTTACCATTTAACTGTTTTTCGTAAAGATGGATAGCTACTAATACCTGATCCACATCACCCATATTTGACCCGTCACTTCCCCCAAACAATGGAGTAGCTAGCATGCCATCTGTAGACCAGTACATGTCACTGCTACCTATAGCCTAAACATCTCCTTCATAATCGCACAACAAATATTCCAGATTTTCTACAGTAGTATCAGAAGCCTGTATACATCATACCCAAGTTAATTTATTTGCTACATTACGGGGATAAGCCATGGTTAACATTGAAATTTAACAATTTCAAATGTGCCATTCATTTAGCTCTTGATAGCTATAAGAAATCACTCTGAATACAGAGAGAGTATAAATAACTAAAATACTGAGCGAAAACAGTGGCATAAGGCTACCAGAAACCTTGTTTGAGAAACACTGTAATAACAAATGCTGACAGAGAGTTTTCTTTCCAGTGTAACGCAACATATTCTCGTATGATTATCGCTTGGTATAGCATAAATAAACTAAACTTGAACCAGAGAAGTCACTTGCGTAGCTATACATACATACATTGGTTCGTATACACACAAAACAAAATGATTCAAATATTATGCGCGTTCGGCGCAAAGAATGGCTTTTGCTACAGTGAAACAAAGTAGGAAAATATCAACGATTTATTAATGTAGTCTCTACTTTATTGTTACTGTAGATTTATACTGCCTTTAATGAGTTTTAAACCAGTTTTTGTTTCGTTTAAATAACTTAATAAATACGAAAGATACGGAATTATATTTATGATGCATTTTTACAGCATTTAACCATTTAAATATCTTGTTCTGTTTATTGGGTATCCGTTTCCGACCCATGAAGGGCTTAAATGGCCATTGGCAAAGCGGTTAAGTGATGATGTGAAACATTAGTTAATTCCGAGGAATGTTGTTTTCACAGTTATGAATTTATTAACTTATATTTAATAATATAACATAAATTTGATAGAGGCTAGTATAAAAGTGCATGTTCTATTATTTCCTATATTGTGAAAAATTGGTATGTGATGCAGAAAAACTAAGTTCAGATTCTGATTCAGCACACTCAAATTAGGGATAATGACATATTAAAGTAAAAACCCCACACAAAAAGTTAAATTTTGCATATCAGTATAATTTATCCCTTGGTCTGTTTAGCAAGGAATGAAGGTATGACTGATTTTGTGTATTTCACTTAATTCAGTTTCACCATAATCCAAAATACTCTCTGTGTATGCATCCCTATAGAACAGTAAAAATGATATGCTGGTAACATATATAGTACTTACCTGATATTCTTTCTGGTACTCATTCATTTTTGTGACAGGATCTTTGACTGATTTTTGCTTTAACCTTTGTGATAATTCTGTGACAGGAAACCATGACACACCACACACAACATGCTCCTCTAATGTATCATATACAAATTTGTACTGGTCCTTTAAGAGAAACAGATATTTAAAATAAAAATAACACACTATTCTTACAATTAACTATCTTAAGTAAGTAACTTTTAGTCAAACATGATACAGAGACTTTAATAAAATGCCTCAAATGTGCTAAAAGATTGATGAGCAAAAGACATTTACAAACAGCTTAACAAATTCAAGCCCTACCAATGTTTCTATTAGTCCTTTCCTTGATTGCCTAAGTTTTTTGAGGTATCCAAAAACATCAAAACAGTCTTCTTCTTCAGCAAGTTCCATGTTTGCATCAATTGCTAAATAAACACCAGACCTTCCTCCACCATCACTGTAAAATAAATTTACAGATTATACAAAACCTGTATTCAGTTTATTCATTAGATAACTGTATGTATAAAAATGGATTATAAGACTGCTCAAAGTTCTTAATAATTATATTACATGTAAACTACTAAAAAATCATGTTCATCAGTATGAAGTGAAAACAAGAAGTACTTCAAAAAATTGAAATATACGAGTCAAATGGAGAATTTAATGTCAGGACAGCACGTTGGCCATGATAGCTCAATGTGTTTAGAGCGACTGGACGGAAACCAAGAGATCTGTGGTTCAAATCCCGGCCAGGGCATTGAATTTTTAATGTTGACTCTATCTATTGAAGTTAATTGTTCTTTCTACTAGCTGTGTGTAGAACAAGGTTAGAAAACCAGAATCAAATTGGAAAATTCAACCATAGCTGGCATTTGAACCATGGATATTCTACCAACTAGCTACCATGGTAACATGCTGGTACAGTGTCAAATACTCTGACTTGCATTTTTTCCCTGGCAAACCACAGGAAGATCATGAATTGGAGATCTTTATGTGCTTTACTAGGCAAAAAGAATGCAAATGAGTTGGAGAATTTAATATTGTGCTGACATTAATTAAATTTAAAGGGAGTCGATTAATGACACTAAACAACACTTACTTTTAAACTTTTCCGGAACATGTTTCAGAGACTTTGTCTCTATCCTCAACCAAGGCAAAGTCTCTGAAACATGTTCCGGAAAAATTTAAAAGTGTTGTTTAGTGTCATTAATCGACTCCCTTTAAATTTAATTTATCATAACAACACTGATTTCAACACTTCCAAGAAAGGAATTGTGTGGCATGTTATCATGGTAGCACAGTTGTTAAGAGCAGCTAGACAGACATGTTTTAAATACCGGGTATTGAATTTTTCAGTCTGTTTCCATCCTTCCAGTGTGGACAGTGTTTATATTTCTTATAAATGTCTACAGAGATTATTTTCCTTCTGCAACTTTCCTTGTGTTATTTGCTTTATTTTTAGTGTTTGCCAATTTTTTTAAGAAATTTACTCACTTGCAATGCACAATCATTGGTCCATGTGCCGTTTCATGTGATCCTACTACAGCTCGAACTCTTCTCCGGAATTCAAGAACTGCATTTGAAAAAGGACATGTGTGACTTGGCCACTCAGTATAATGAAACTGAAGAATTCTTCTTTCCTCAACAGTATCCTAAGGAAACAAAAATGATAATTTAAGAGTCAGATGGACATTTCAGCTTGCTTTAACAATACATAGTTACTCTTGATATGCAACTGATCTGCTTCATTTTTAGAACTCTGTTATAAATAAGGTCTCTTATATACAAACGAAAACAGCTGGAGAGAATTTCCACAGCCATAGTAGAAGCAAAAATGCTCTATGGGGTAGACATATAGGGTTTGGAGGAGGGGGATGTAAATGTGAATGTGATACACAGAAATTCTTGCAAACAAGTTTTGGACTTACCACGAGCTTCACCAAATGGAGTGGCGCAAGCAGAACTGGGAAGCCTGGGAACTAGAGGGATAATGGTGGAAAGGGTGTTAAAATATTGGGCGGGAATTAGGAGTTTAAATGAGCAGAATATTCTTTGTCAATGCTGATAGTACAGGAAAGACTAAATCAGAAAGATTCATGGCTAAATAAGATAAAGAAAATAATTTTAAAAGTAGGGTTGGGTGTCATGTGGGAAAACAGGGAATTATTGCAAAGTGGATTTTGGAAAGAACTTAGGTTAAGAACGGAAGATATTGAAAGGCAAGAAATGTTAGGAAGCTTCAACTTGAAAACCTAACTGGAAATTTATAGAGAGATGAAAGTAATATGGAACAGGGAAAAGTACATATATATTTGTGATAAATCAGCAAGAGAAGGCTTTGCATGGGCCAGAACAGGGGTGGTAAAATTGAAGGGTTTGGGAAGAGGGAGGGATCTGGAGAAATTCCCATTGTGTCACCAAAGGGACAAAGAATGACATTTGCTTTTAGAATGTGAAAAAACTAGGTTGCTTAGGGAGAAGATAGGTAAAAAAGAAGAGCAAGGCTACCAAAAGAAATTTAGGCAATGAAGTTAATGAGTGTAAAAGCTAGGAAAAATTTAATTGAAATTGGGAACTTTTTGGGTAAAGTAAGAGTTAAATGGTTGAGAAAGATAAGTAAATACGATGAAAATGAAGATGAAGTTAGTTTTAGATAGGTTGCCAATAGGGGTTCATTAGCTCGACAACGTCAGAGTTTGAGTCTATTGGGCCCAAGGGTAACCAGCAACTTAGTGTAAGTATGTAAATGTATAATAATTTGTAATTGAAATGGAAATAAAGATTACTTATTTACTTACAAATGAAAACAATTTTGAAGCACTACCACTTTTTAAAATTTATTTGAAATAAAAAATCTAATGCTTTTTGTCTGTTTCACAGATATCATCCTGAAAATGAATGACTCATCAGTGACAATGAAGTGTAAGGCATATATTGCAGTTTTTGTTTAGTAATTACGTCTACCCCAGATAATGGCTGTGGTTAGTCACAACAAATTAAAATGTTTGTGCGTAATGTCTACATTGCTTTGCCAGTAGGTGTTATTTTAGTGTAAGTACCTATTGCTCCACCGGTTCACAAAATTGTGCCAAGCTACCTTGCAAATTATTATAGATAGCTTCCAGTTATCATATGCATAAACATTAAGGAAATTATACTCTATAGCATCCTACTGTCTGGTAAGTTTAGTGAAATGTGTAGTGTTTAACACCTGCTTTTCCTCGACATGCTGCACTGCAGATGGTATGGTAAGTTTAGTAAAATGTCCTGTCAGTGAATTTCACATTTTCCTCAAATTCATATGAGGGCTGATCAACAAGACAGGTTTATTGATAGTTTCTTGTCTGCACCATGAATATTTGAAAAGAACAGGTTTTATACCTAAAGTCCATAGGTAGCACTCTCCTGTCACTAGGTTGGTAGTAATGCTCAATTTCGTAGACCCTGCTTGCATTTTGTACACCACAAAATGGAGGTGTTGTGAGAGCAGCAGTACAGTACAACAGAACTGTTTTTCTGAAAACTATTTGTAGTCAGTTTATTGACACTTCGTCACTTACGTTTTTATAGTTTCAAGGGACTAGTTTTGGAAGCCATTGCCTCCATTTTCAGCCTCTTGACTACAAATAGTCTTTCCGATTAATTTTGAATTCACTGTTACTAAATTCCTTCAATCACACAGAACTGTTTTTGTTTAAATTATATATATCGGAAACTTAGAAAAAAAAGCTGCAGCAAACTTCACTACCTTTTTTTATTTATTTTCTTACTGGCATGTTCTATTCCTTAAGAAATATTACATGCCAATGAAGGATGTAAGGAAAAGTGATAATGAAGCAATTGGTGGAATGATGACGGGGGAAATCAGAGATCCTGAAGAAAACTGCCCCTGGGCAATGTTGTCCATCATAAATCCCACATGCGATCACTTGGGTTTGAACCAAAGCCACCTTGATGAGTGTCAAGCAGTCTAACCGCTTGGCCACAGCACAGCTAACTTCCCTGCCTTGTGCAAAAGTGTTTAGATATTTTAGGGACTTTAAAGAAGACTGATCTCTCTATGTTAAGCAAGATGGAACTGTGTTTTGGCTTAAATCAATATCAACACACCTACTGTGATTAATCATGATGATTGGCGCAAAACATTATGTAAGCTCAGTGAAGTATTAAGAATGTCATATGGCAGTGTCTTCACATTTATGCATGATCTTTTCCATATAACCTATGTTTGGGTGGCTGTGCAAATGGAGCTTTGAGGTGCTTAATCTCATTACTGATAGTTCGGTGCTTGGACCTCTTTTATTTATAGTGTACATTAATGATTTGGCAGATATTGTAGAAAACCAATATAAATGTTACACTTTTTGCAGATGATACAAATATTTTTATCAAAGGGGTGAATAAGGAAGGGGCAGATGTACATATTGAAAATAATCTAAAATATATTAAAAAATGGTTTAATGCCAATATGTTAATATTGAGTAAGGAGAAAACGGCAGCCCTAAGCTTCTATAATAAAATGAGTGGAAGTCAATTGTATCCAAAATTAATGCTGGGACAAGACCAAATACATTACGTACAAACTATCAAATTTCTGGGACTAATACTAGATGAAAATTTAAATTGGGAAACTCACATAGAGGCATTGACGAAAAAGCTTAGTAAAATGTGTTTCTTAATGAGGGCGATTACAGGCATGTCAAGCTTGAAAGTTCGGAGAATAGTGTACTTTTCATATATACACAGTTTGTTGGCATATGGTATAATTTTTTGGGGAAATTCTAAAGACAGTATAAAAGTATTCAGATACCAAAAGAAAATAATTAGAATCATAGCAGATGTCTCAAGCACAACTAGTTGTAAGCCATACTTCAGTAAATTAGGTATCTTACCACTGCCAAGTATATACATATATGAAACTCTTGTACATATGAAAGCAAGCCTGAGTTTATTCAAAACAAATTCTGAAATTCATATACACAACACTAGAACAAAGAATAATTTATTTGTGAAGTCACACAAAACAAAGATGTATGAAAATAGTTTCACATATGCTGGCTTACATCTTTACAATAAGCTATCTGAATCTATAAAAAAGATTGAATCACAACATCAATTTAAGAAATTGTTATTAAACTTCCTTAGAGCCAATAGCTTCTACAGCGTGGATGAATTTTTAAATTTGTAAATATTTAGTTAGCCACCTTAATTATAAATATTGTACTTAGTTTTTAATTTGACGTGTCCTATAACATGTACATGTTTTAATGGATGAATCAATAAATCAAATCAAATCAAATCAAATCAAATAAAGGGGATGTGTTATAACCAATGAATCACGGCTGCATCATAATGACCCTGAAGGAAAAAAAATTCAGCACAATGTGAAAATTGACAGCTAATCTAATGCAAAAAAATATGAAAGATATTCCATCTGTTCCCCCTTGCACTACTGTTACAATAACATATTACATGTCAATATTAGCAAAGAAATGGCCAGAACTTCACTGGTCTGGGTGTTGACTTCTTGAGGGTGCAGCCTCATTTGCAAATCAAGTCATGCAGTTTTCGGCTGAATTCAATATTGCATGTGTACTGCATCCACCTTATAGAATTTTTCTTGCATCCTGCGATGTTTTATTCCCATCATTAGAAGCAAAGCTACAGAGAATTTGATTTGAGAACCCTGAAGCAGTGCTCTGTGAGGCAGTTCTTAACGACCTGACAAAGAATAGGTTCAAGAAATGGCAGAGATGCTCTAAAAACACATTCAAGTAGGAGGGGATTACTTTTAAAAAGATCATGTAAATATTTAAATACAGTAATAACACCTGTGAAAAAAAAAAGTTCATTTTCAACCTCTGTTAACCAGCCTACAAGCCTTTGTACAAACGTGAATAAAACAGCATTCTATTCTTATTCCTAATTGTCCTGCATTTACTTTCAACTTCATATTATATTGATTTTTTTTATAAACAATGAGTCTAAATTTAACCATCTCACTTAAAGTACAGATTATGTTTTATATGATAGTAATAGTTTGCTCCAATTTTGAAGAGTGCAATGGGTGAAACTTCTTTTTATACATTTTTAAAGCATGTGTTTAATATTTGCATAAATAATAAATTATAGTCAACAAATTTTTTTGCAGGATTTGAGCTCAGTATGTCAAGTTTTTGAATTATTAAAATTTTATTTTTGAAAACTTTGCATATTAAAAGCTCAGGTTTTTCACACAGGTTTTAGCAACATCACTTCAGTTTTTGCATTTGTATTTTCATAAGAATGGACATGTGCACACACTTATGCACACATACGCACACACTCAAGTGCACACATACATAAAGGTGTAAAAGAGGAAAACATTGTTACATGTTCGAAGTTAAAAAGCTCTGTCACAGTGCACATTTTCGTTCTTCTTCATTTTATTTTACATAAAGCTTGGTAGTTTAATTATAAATTTCCTGTTTATTTTTTCTTATCATTTGCTACACTGAATACAGTAAAAATATGCAGTGGAATGAAATACATGGGAAGTTACCTTTAAACATTTGAATCCACTTGGTGCAAAAGTATTGGTTTATGCGCTGATTAACTAGGTCAATTTGAACCCATCACAGTACTTTAAAAGTTAATGTTCTGCATATTAAACTATCTACCTTAGCATATTCTTTTAACATAAACATAAATCAGTTCAAATTTTAATTAAAAAAGAAAAAGTGTCATATACGAGGGCCGTTTTTTTTTTCAACCTCCGATAGGCTATAAATAAAACACAAGTTCATATAAAACAATAATTTTATTACCAAAAGAATAGTACACTTATGGTTACTTTTCGACATAATCACCGAAGAGATAGAGACATTTGTCATATCTGTGGACAAGCTTTTCAATTCCCTCTTCAAAGAAAGTTGCCGCCAGTGAATTCAAGTAGTCCTTGACGTTCGTTTGAAGGTCCTCATTGGTTTGAAATCGCTTCCCACCAAGCCACGTCTTCAGTTGAGGAAAAAGGTGAAAGTCACTGGGTGCTAAGTCAGGACTGTATGGCGGATGATTTGCGTCCTTGACCCCCTTCATCATGCACATCATTACGACCATCTTTAAACTTTCGACACCATTCACGAACAACACCATCACTCATGAAGTTTTCGCCATACACACGACTCATCCTCCGATGGATTTCTGCAGCACCATGGCCTTCAGCCTGTAGAAAACGAATTACACTTCGCAATTCGCACTTGGCGGGAGCATCAATAATGGCGGCCATGTTTACGTGGCTGTAGCACAACGCCGACTGACGACTGAATGTCAACAATGGCGGAGTGTGTAGTGCGAGAGCTGCGCAGTCGCCGACAGCGCATACCCGCTTTCTGCTGCCTGCTTAGCGTCGGCATGGAGCGATCGGAGGTTGAAAAAAAAACAGCCCTCGTATCATCCGTCATTGCATAAACCTGTTGAAGAACTCAACTATGCTATTATTAATAAAAATATGTATTAATAAGCATCATAAACATATTTTGTTTGAGTCCAAATGAGATAAAACATAAACTCTGTATTTTTATGAGAGGGAGGGTTTAGCTTGGTTAAGGACAGGAGCCATATTGAGAGGACGTTCACCAAAGGAGTGCATTCTATGTGGAAAGAAAATAAGTTTAGAACATTATGTAGTGAAGTGTAAGGAAATTGAAAACTGGAGAACATTAATATGGGATAAGAACTGGAATAATAAAGGAGCTTACGTAGTAACAATAAAAATGCTTACGTTGAAAAGAGGGAAAAGATTAAGGGAGGTGAGGAAATTTGCTGACAAAATCAAAGAGAAATGGTTGAGAAGGGCAAGGAAATAAGAGGTAGAGAAATGGAAGACACAATCAGAACATTAGGTCAAGGTTGTATAAGGGCTATAATAGAGGTTAAGGCCAGGGAGCCAACACCATTATCAGCCCATAATATAAGCAGCTGACAAATTTGCACCTAGATTAGAATTGTAAAACTTGTAATTGAGATAGTAAGATATAGAAGTACAAATATTTAGTTTGAAAATATTAGAGGTCAAAATAGAGTTGATTAGTAATAAAACAACTCACTTTTTAAATTTCTTGGAATACTTTTTGAAGGCTAGTTTTCTCAATTGTCTACTAGACATCATATTGAATTAATGTCCAGTTGATAATGGAGGCAACTAGCCTTTGAAACATGATACAAAAAATTATAAAAGTCAGTTATGTTTTGTGTTATTAATCAGTTCATTTTCTACTTTTAATTAGATTTCAACGACACTGCCATCAACTTCCAGTATTTTACATAGTGTCATATTCATGTAGAGTCATGCTGCTGTAGTTATTCAAAGATGATATTTTAAACCCTTTTTTTGGTTTTTAATTCTTATTTTGATTTTAATATAATTTACAGACACAAATGCATTCGAGTATTAATTACATTAACATCTAAGAGAAATTGGCATTCCACACCCTCACAAAAATATAGCATAATATTATATTTTATGCTTCATATATATGAACTATAAATATTTTTCCATGAAAAGCTATGTAGGAGTGGTATTCTTGTGCATTCCTGTTGTAACATGTCCCTGATCTGTTGTAAGAACCTGCTATTGGAAGATTACTGTTGAATAAATGTAGAGCATTTAATAAACACGACAACAAAAAGTAGGTCTCTCATTCACATAAGCATACCAAAACCATAAAATAATATAAAGTGTGAAAACAGGATAATGTCTTACATTGCTTTCATCCTTTTTTGAAAGCACAAAGGTTCTGATGTGAAAGTTGGCTAATTCTTCTTCATGGAAGATAGATATTGTAATTCCACCATGTGTTTCATTTTTCTCTTTTGAAGCTGGCCAGTACTGCATGCACATCACCTGAAAATTTCATTAGATATTAATAGTTATACAAAAAATGTTAAAATGTCTTTGACATGCTAGGTGCTACATATTTAGGTAGGAAAGAATGGCCTTTCTAAATATGTCCCTTGTGGGGTTCCTAAATAACACTAGATTACCTGTATTATAGTAATGTGATTGAAGAGTAACCATTTAAGATCTTTATGAAAGTATGTGTCAGTACTGAACAAAATAGTACATGGTATTTTCTATCAGAGCAGGACTGAAAATCACAATGTGGAAAGTAGAATGAATATTGGCTTACCTTAATAAAATCAAAAGTTTTGGTGAGCATTACTATACAGCTAGCTTTTTCTTGCCACACCATCCTCCAAAAATCTGTTACTGTATCTTCTGTAGGTCCTTGTGTTACAATGTAGGCATTTGGTTTTAATAAACTCTGAAAAACAGAAAAGTTGCCTTGTGCTGAGTAAACATAATCTTTAAATTAGAAATTAGAAAATACATAAAGCTTATTGTTGTGAAACAACACGAATGTTATAATACAATAAATTTATCTTGAAACATTAACCATAAATCCAAATTATTTTTGGATAAAAGTGGTCTTGATATGAAATATCTATTCTTAAATGCAATACTAGATTTACTACTCTAGAGTTTAAGTCTTGCATTTATCTAGTGGTGACTTAATATGGTAAAACATCAAGAATCATATTTCTTATTACATGTTTATCTCATATATTATTTATACACTTTACATGAAATCACCACTTTGGGTTTGAAGCAGCAGCTTGATATTGACATTTTTTGACATTTATGATTATTTTTATGTGTTTCTATTTACCTCAAAGTTTTTTTTTATTTCATTAGTTATATTTGAACCTGGTATCTCGAAATTGACAAAAAGGCTCAATAACTGGTGCTAAAATCAGTCAAATTTATATCCAGTATATGGATCGTGCATTGATTCTGGAACTTTGACCTTCAGGCAGAGAACAGCGAGTCCAGAACTAACCTTCCTTTTCTTCTGTCTCCTTCACTGAACTTATCACTTCTGTTACTTGATGCAGTCATCTGTATGAATCATCTGCCCCGAGTGCAGTTAATTATAAAGCACAGTGAGATGTGTGTTTACATGTGTTGAGATGGTGTTGTAAGGGATTAAATCACTTATTTCAGAGTTGAACAAAGACTTTTCACAGTCAAACTCATGAGGTGATTGCTAATGTATTGGATACTCAAGGAAGAAACAATGCATAAGAGATTGCTACTCTCTTGAACATTTCAGAGAAATTCAGAAAGTACAAGAAAGAGATGCTGCAGCCACTAGCATCTCTGTTTGCAGAATTTTACAAGAAAAGCAAAAGACAAAGGGGTAGAAGCTTGTTTTGGAACTGCTGGAAAACAGCACAGCAGTATCAGAATGAGAATTTAAGATTTTGATAAACATCTAATTTAGCGCACCATATATAAGTTCTACATCTATGTGAAGACCACACCAACATCAGAAGACTTTTGCAGAAACTGTGCAATACAATAAATGTTCAACGTGGGTCTACCAGCCCTTACCTCATAATAAAGAAATTAGGCTTTAAATGGAAAAAGACAATATGCAACTGGCATGTGCTAACTGAAAGACACAACATAAGCTCTCTGATGTGTGTTTGGAGGAATTTAGTAACAGTGACGTCAAAATTAATATAAAAATTATTTGTGGTTGGTTTATTGACACTCGTCACTTACTTTTTCATATATTTATGAGAGACTAGTTTCAAAGGCCCTGGCCTCCATGGCCAGGAAAATGGAGGCCAGGGCCTTTGAAACTAGTCTCTCATAAATATATGAAAAAGTAAGTGACGAGTGTCAATAAACCAACCACAAATAATTTTTATAAGCTCTCTGTGTGAAAATTAACTCATTTGTCTTGGAAAATAAAGAGGTGAGGGATAGCCAATAGTTTACAAAGTTTACAATAGTTTACCTACATCCATAACAGTCACACAGTTCCTAAAACATGGTCCAATAACAGCAGCACATATGTTATGGCATCAGTATCAAAAGGGGAGTGACCTATGATTCACTATGCAGGTGGAAGGTTTAGATTCATTTCCAATTCCCTCTATTTACAAATCACAACAGAAAATGGGACATTTTCACAAAGAATCAGGCCGCGCTGTCTCTCACCAAGGCAGCCCGGGTTTGATCCCAGGCGACCGCAAAGTGAGATTTGTGGTGGACAACACGGCGCTGGGGCGGGTTTTCTCCGGGACCTCCGGTTTCCCCTGCCATCTCATTCCACCGGTGCTCCATCTTCATCTCATGTATCATCAGTGTCACCGCCTGCGGTGCCGTACGTAGTAAAATCAGGCGTTAAACACTACACATTCATTCATTCACAAAGAATCAAACCTGAAAATTATGTAAAATGCCTGTGGACAATCTTAATTCCAAATTTACCCCCCAATCAATTCTAATAACAGACAGTGCCTTTTACCATAATATACTGACTTGCTGATTATGAACATCACAACATACACTTAAGTTGTACAGGAATTTAAATCATGCTCCTAAGATATCCATGAGGGCATGTTTAAATATGACACCAATAGTTAATGGAGCCCTATGTACCTTAGATATATAAAATTATATGTTATTTGTTTTGTATATATTCTTTGCATAACATATAAGTGTATGTGATGTGAAGGAGACAAAAGGTTGCTCTGTGTAAAAGTTTTGATCAAAACAATATTTTACTTACATCCACATATGAAGCATTAATATAGTCAGCATCTGGTATATCTTCAATAGGATCCAATACTACCCTGTTATAATCATCTGTAAAAGTAAATTAAACATTAAAAAGTGAATCAGTTATTAGTTTCATCCAATACTACCCTGTTATAATCATCTGAAAAAGTAAATTAAACATTAAAAAGTGAGTCAGTTATTAGTTTCATTTTTACAAAAGAACTTTCTCAGAGCTAAACAAGATTTTGCTAAAACACTATGAAAGTGCAGTACATTTACCAACCTAATATTCAATGTTAATTTGGAGCAAAATCTACAACTTATGGCATTTAAAATGAAGTTACTCTTAAGAAGTACTTTCACCTTCAAAAGTATTCATAATGCACACTTTAATTTACAAAATTTACAAATTTAAAATTTTCATAAAATATTCTGTATAATGTCATGTAATAATAGTATCATCATAAGTAGCTTGTACTTGAATTGTTTATTATGGAAACTGATAACCAATATATTTTTTCAAAATAATTTTTTGTGGAATTGGTATTCGAGATTGTAAATGCGAATGACAGATTTAACTCCTATTATAATGATCCCATTTATAATGTTAACCCACATACAGGAAAAGAAATTTGAAGTCTCAACTTTTATTTCACTTGAATAACACAGTTTTTAATTCAGTGTAATGTAAGTTTCCCTTCAAATCCCAAATACGACATATTAAAATACACAGAACATCCAAATAAATTATCATCTTTGTTTTTTTAGAATTTATACAAATTATATATTCATTCAAAATATAAATTTTTGAACTGTGTTTTTCTTCACAACTTGGTGTTTTACAACACTGTTTTCCACTGCTGTCCAGGGCATGTTCAACTTGTCTTTGTTCCTTATAATCTGATTGGATGTAGCTTTCAAAGCATTACAGATGTAGCATTAGTCATGTTGGTTTATTTCGGCATTGTTAAAGTTTATGAGTGGATCACCATGTGTTCATTTGGTGTACATAAAATGTTATTTTTTTGTGTGTGTGCATGAAGAAGATGTATTTTGTACTGAACAAAATGACAACAGTGAAGAGAAAAACATTCTTTCTGAAAAAGATAATATTCAGGAAGTTAAAAAGCATCTGAGAAAATGATAAATGGCCTTGTATAGCATCTTCACTTCTTAGCAGCATTCTGTAAAATAGTGTTGCAATTTTAAATACAGAAGCAAAATGTGGTTTAAAATCAAAATAATGTAAGAAGATTAGATGTTCCCCATATGAGGAGATGGAAGGTATAATAATGGTGTAATGTCTTACTGGTGTAGCTTCATAAATAATTGATAATTGCTGTAAGTTAGTTAATGGTGGACTTCAATGCACCAAATGATGGTTGGTCATATTCAATGCACTAGTAGTTTATGTATACCTGTATACATAATGTATACATGTATACCTATGCCAGAGAGAGTAGAGCAGACGACAACAGATGTTAGTTGGAGAGAGGTTGAAAATGGAGGCAATGGCTTCTGAAACTAGTCTCTTGATAATATAACATTGTAAGTGACGAAGTGTCAATAAAACGACTAGAAATATTTTTTCCAATTAAAATAGATATGCTGATTATAGGTGTTGAAAATTTCTGAAGTCTGAAAATTGGACCTTCTGGATATTATTTCATGCAATAGATTTAGCTTGTATGAATAGCCAGTTGGAGCACACAAAACCTATGGATAGGTTGAGAGAGAAAAAGAAATGGGAGAAACTGGCTTCATTTTAAATTAAGAATGGGTGAAGCTGTCATCAAGATGTGCAAAGAAAACAGAAGGAATGTTGGCAGATCAGAAACAAGGAAACAGAACCACAAAACAAGAGACTGAATTAAGACATTTATCCTTGAAATATCTCATGATCTAAGTGACCATTTTACCTGAATATGATAAAAAAAGAGGCTTCCAGGTGTAAAATATCTGACTACATAAAAAAAATCCACATATATTGTGACAATACAATATAAACTTATTTTTTGTAAAAGGAGAAAACTGTGTCATGAATTTTCATAGGGTGTGATTCATGTTACTTGAGTCATGCCTTTAACTATTCATTCGAAATACTTTTGACCAATTTTATTTTTGTCTTTGCTAAACCTACTTCTTGAACGATTAGAACAAAGCCAAAGTCATGCGTTATGAGTAGGGGTGATGATTTTTCGCAAATGTAATATAGTGCGATAAAGTGCGAAATTGATTCAAAATGGAATATAACTGCAAAATTGAAGATTTTCCAAGTAATTGTTTATTTTTCTAATGGTTTTTCTTCTGGAAACTTTAACTGAGGAGTCTGTGGAACCTTTACATATTTAGAAATTTATAAACTAAGTGACCACTCTTCTGCAATGTAGAAAGCAACCCTTCCTGCTAAATTAGCTTATTGTTCCACCATTACCCACCATTGCTCTGCAATGCATTTGGGGTCCTACCAACAGCATAGATACTGAAAGATATTTCAGTAAATATTTGATTGTGAGTGACATGAGGACTCAAATGACAGAACAGAATGTTGAAATATGTTCACTGCTTTCATCCAACAACGTTACTGAATCTTAAAATTATGAATTATGGCATAGGCCAATTTTGTAAAATTTCTTTTTACTGTGCTAGTTTTACATCAGTATGGATTTATATTTTTTTGTGTCATGCTTTAGCCTGTATCAGCTCATTCTATATTTCTGTGTATTGCTTTAACCTATATTAATGTAAAATAAATTGACACTTTATGCACTTTTCACTCACTGTCATTAATAATCCTCCATAAATGTGTTTTAAATCTCTTATAAATAATATTAATATTCATAATTTAAAAAAAATTAACTCAAATTAAACTTTTTTTTCTTCAAAATGCTCAATAATGCTAAATTGGAAATGTATAAATGCTACAAAATGCTACATGTAAAAATCAGAATGCTAAATTTCTGATTTCAAAATACTAAATATCACTACCCCTAGTTATGAGATACTATTGTGAACCTGCTATAACAATTTAGACTACACTTGCTTTTTTTTAAAATGTTCTAGAATGTAAATTAAATGACACTTGGTCATTGTTTGCATCAGAAGTGAGTATAAATAATTACATTGCTTATAAATGAATAGACACCTTATTAAAAAAAATAATTGTTCCTCTCAGTAAAAGGTACATATTCAAACAGATGACTTACATGGAATGCACTTCTGGTTTTGGTTCTTTAACTTGTTTGCAGGTTTCATTGCGTGCCGACAGGAGTGTGTTTCTACTTTGCAGGCTGTCTGTAATCAAGAAAATAACCAAATGTAATTAAATTATTAAAAAATACCCTTAAAGTTTTTTTCCTTATTTTCAGAAGCTGTTATGTAACTAAAGCTATGCTGGCACTTTTGTAATAAAGCAGTACCTTGGTAAGAACAAATAAATATAACTAAAGAGAACTATGCCTGTTGATTTATTATTTACAGGCAATGCCTTTGTTAACTACTGCAAAATATCTCCTTTTCTGCTTTTGTCTTCACAAATTCTGACCTATTTTCTTAAAAAACAAAGATCTTCAACTAACTTTCCTTTTGTTAAAATAGAATGTGGTTCACACTTTCACCAAATTATTAGTATAATAAGGTACTTTCAAGCTAAAGCAATTTTTTTTTTGCAAATTTCAAATTTATAACCAAAATGTGCAATATGAAACAAACACACAACCTTCTGTGTCTATTGAAATTTCACTAATGTCTCAAACAAGCTATTCATGTAAAACATATTTTTATTCACTTTGTATTAATCATGTTACATGTCTAAAAAAGCTACAAATTAACCAATACAGATTTATTAATGATATAATGTGAAAACAGCATCTAACTGTGTGACAGACAATTTTTATTAGCTTTTAACACAGGATGCTTTATGAAATCACGAGTTTGTACAAAGTATAGAGTCAAAATATATTTTGGAAATTGTTATTCCTATGAAGAGTTATGTGATATAAACTTAATATTTGCATGAGGTCTCTGCTTTCTCTAGTCTTTTCTAGTTGTCTTATAGGGTTTTGTTTACATAATTTTAGTAAGTAAGCCTGAAGAGATGAAACTCTGAGGCTAAGAAAACATTCAAAACACATATTTTGTTTGGCATGTTATTTGAAACAAAATTTTTAGAAACAGCAGAAAATGTAACAAATGTCTGAATCAGAATAAAGTTCTGTGACCTTTATTTATGATACAAGGCGCTTTTTTAACCACTTTATACATGTGTTTTGTACATTCAGTCATAAAAGATAAATGACATGCAAAGTAATTATAAGAGGGGAAAAGTAGGTGCTTGAATTGACGATTCCACTTCTGTAATAGAGTCCAGTTCTGTAACTCCAGAATTTGATGGGATGCAATTACAGCAAATGATCAATGATTTATTATGAACTTAATTGAGAAGTTAAGCTGAAATATGTACTTCTCATAATACTAAACGGTTAAATATAATTTTGCATTAAAATATACTTATTTAGGCATAAAAAGCATTTCTCTCTGGAAACGAACTGCAATTTAGCTATTCTTTGGGCTATAGTTCCGCAAATAAATTAAAGGTATCACACGATTCCTTTTTCTTCATATTTATATTATGGAATCAAGCCATGATGTTGGTTGATTTGATGAATCATAGTGTCATCATGAATAGTAGAAGAAGTGACAGATTATAAAGCAAGGATATATGCATAACATGTCTGCCTCACATTCAAGAGGTTCCAAGTTCGAATCTTGGCTGGAGTGAGTTACCTGCATAAGGTTTCTCTGGAGCTTGGATAACTCTAAGCTTTTTGGACCCTCGGTTCATTTGAGCATCATTTCACCCATTTCATTCATTGTCTGATATGACTTAATGTTGGAGCACACAAATTTAGAAAGGAAAAGGACATATGTAGAGCCCTTAGATACCCATATATCCTCAACCACTAAATACTCTGAGGCATAATAATAACAATACAGTGTCCTTTTTTTCCATAACTCTTCTATACTTATAAGCTTAGTATACCACCTTGCACTTGTTAATAAGCAGGTAAAATATGAATTAAATACTGAGAGATGAGAGGGAACTTCGTCATTCCAGAAATTATTTCACATGTTGGTTTACATCATTGAAGAAATAGCTTGCCCCCGCTTATTTTACATACTATCCACATGTTTATTCACAAATAGCTAGTACGAGATGGTTACAGGGCACCTTCTGTACATGTAATGAAGTGTAACCAAGTGATCTCCCTGTAACCAAGTGGTTAATACACTTATCTAAATATGAGTCTTTGCAGGAGAGATGTGTTCTTGTTTATCTTTTATTCCAAGAAATACTTGCTGATGACCCATTAAATCCTTTATTTAGTCAATATATCTTGTTCAGTAATTCAAATGGTTGTCCATTACATGGACAAATCTTTTAAAATGAACGATTATAGTTGACTTGTGTTTCAGTTCTTCTAATTTCAGACTCCACCAAACACACTCTGTGCTTATGCTCTTGATGTCCAGGAAACTCTTAAATATCAATGATATAATTATTGTTTTGAAAGGTACCTATATTTAACATTTCTAAACATTTAAGTTTTTTTACTTAAATATTTTCACAATTTTGCCAAATACTGGATGTCACAATTATAACATGCATCAGCACTGCAGAACGTGCTATACAGACCGTACATAAAGCGAAACATAGTTATCTTAACAGATTCAAAATCGGCCATAGATGGGATTGTAAATTATAAAAACAAAACAACAAGAAACGTCAAAGTAATAAGAAGTTTAATTAAAGCTGTTGAATCAAGGAATCATGTCACCCCGCAATGGATTACAGCACATGTTGGACTTTCAGGTAATGAACATGCTGACCAACTAGGAAAACAAAGGTGCAATTCAAAATATAAAACCTGTAAGACAAATTGAAATTAATAAAAAATTAAACAACATTAAGCTACATTTTAAAAGACAGCAGAGACTTGATGAAGAAGATAAACTAAAAGACAAGGATTATAAGAGCATTGGAGACAAAACTGACATACAAAAATTGCCAAGAAAAACTGCAATGGCTCTATTTAGAATGGAAACTGGCCATGATTGTCTTGCAGAACACCTTTATAAAATACACTGCATACCTACACCCAAGTGCACTATCTGTAAAGAGGATGTCATCATGAACAAACACCATTTGGACAAATGTAATGGTCTCAAAGTGATAACCTAACCTACAGGCTTTATATTGGTAAGCCAGGGGGAAAATGATGCAAATCAACTAAACCCCAGTGCCATTAGTCAACAACAATAACAACAACAATTATAACATGTTGTGATTTACATATAGACATCTTAAACATTATTGTGGGAAAAATATTTAACTTTTATAATGCTAATTAATCAGTACTCTCCATGATGCAAAAATTGTAATTTTAAAAAATACTAAACACACTAATATAGTATTTTAGTACTAATATTCAAAACTGGGATAGAGATCTTATTCATTCTTTTTGTTGATTCAGAAAAAAAAAAAGTTAATTCTTTAAATATAACTTTTAACAAATTATCTTCAGATCAAATTAACTATGTCATATCTTAAGCAATTTGAAAGTGCAGCAATGCCTGCTTTTTAGGTCATTTTCTTAGTTTCTGTTGAAATTTTGAACAAGATTGAATATAAACTAGGACATGTGGAGCATTTTTAAAATGCAAAAGTGTAGGAAATTTTGAAGTGGTATAATATACATTAGAATTAAAGACAGACCATTACACATTGTGTTCTTGGGCATCTAAATGGTCATGAGTTGATATCTAAAATGCTCCGAGAGCAAAATCTTTAGTGTATAACTGAAGCCAAAGGCTCAAAGTACTTTATGGACATAGGAGCCAATATTTTAATTTTTTGACAATTTAGACTAAATATCAGTTTCAGCTATCCTTAAAGTGAGGCTTCTGCATGACAATTGGAGTTAGTTTGTATTCTCCATCTTATTTTGCTGCTTTTCATTTATTTGTGAAGTATATGTACTAATTGGCCAGGACAAGAAGACAAGCTAGAGGAATGTGCAACATAATCACTTTTGTTGTCTCCTCGGGGTGTATGCTTGCCTTCCAAGTATGACAAGGATGGAAGGCTCATTTAAAATACACAAGTGTTGTCACATAGCTCACCTATACATAATACCTATCGCTGCAACAAACATTAGATCTGGCAGCATGGGTGACTCATATGCTCTCTCATACACTCATTTCCTAGTGAACAGATCCACTACTGGAGCAGATAAACAGTTCAAGCTCCTCTGCCCTTCATACCCCTCTAGCCTTTTTGTCGTGGGCATACAGTACATGTAGACAATTTAATGAAGTGACATAAAGAAGGGAGAACCTTCCTGTATACCATAACAATAGGAAGATACCTCTTCTTAAGATTTGACATTGACTAGGGGCACATTTTTAAAGTAATTTTGTAAATAGAAAGTTAAAGTTGGTTGCTTCAGTGTTTTCTTGATCTTTCACCTCTTAGTGTGTATTGTACCACCCACCCATCTGATCCATTTGAATCCGAATCAGTAGGCCATGGCTAATCAACTGAGCCACCATGAACAACCATTAGTGGATTATCCTTTTAGTGGCCTCAGTAGCTTAATTTCTCCATTTCTGTTACCTTATTATTATGTGCACTTTTTGTTCCATATAAGTTTCAGGACTGACTTTCCAAAGAGCATCTTGTTTGTAACTAAGATTCTTCCCCCCCCCCCTTTTAATTTATATGCCATCTTTAATACTCAATGATAGTTTTGGACCTTTAGAACAATTGTTTAACACATGGTTTAACTTTTTTTTATTATAATATTTCCAGATTCTACGGAACATAGGAAATAATCTTTGAAGAATAATGCCCATCCTCATAGCAGGAGTCTAATTAAAGACCTCTGGGCATCTGGTTAGAACACTAACGATAGTAACACCAGACCGCAAGCAGTCTATCTAAAAGTTTTTTAAGGCAAGTTTCAATTCAATATATTTAAATCAGTAATATTTTTCCCAGAGGGGTTTTGGCACTGCAACCAGTCTTGGTCTATTGTACTTTATGCCCCAAAGTGGGGCATCCCCGGGAGGAAGTCCCTACATGTTGACTTAGATGGAAACCTCCTCCGGTAGGCCAGGACAATGGACATTCCTCCGTACTGTAGCCCGGAGATGGTTCCAGCAGTCAGTTAGCAGACCGGCAACCGACCTACCGGAGGAGGAAGTGGTTCACTCAGAGCATATTATCCTGTCATGCACTGCCGAGACTCCTGCCGACACTTCTACCCTGAGAGGGTCCACCAGATGAGAGATGATATGAAATGATAATGGTGATGAAATGTAGGGACAGGAAATTCGGCGGATGTAATTCACCTAGCGACCTGGGAAAACCCTCGAAAAACCCTTGGGTCAGGTAGGTCGGCCACGGGAATCGAACCCGAGTCTGCCGAATGCGGGCCACAGCCGAAACCGCCTGAGCCATCCCGCTCGGTAAATCAGTAAGTTAAATTGCAGCTTAAATATTTAAATTCAGTAATTTGTTCTAATGCTTCGCCATTAATAATAATTATTTTGGCTCTAGGAGAATTTAATTCAAGGAATGCTGTAACAATGAAGTGGTGATGGAAAGACGATATCGCTTGTTTTATATTGATTTTTAAGCACCGATACTCGATACTCGCTTTGCAATAGGCTGCAAAACGATAGCTTGTTTGCTGAACTATGTTCTCGTATTAGCTGTGCGTGTATAAGCGCATGTAACCAGTTTCGGTTTTGCTTGGTTTTTGATGTCTCGGAATCATGTTTTGACAGCAACAAAAAACTCGCACGTTGCTTAGTGAATAGATTCTGTAACTTCTCACGGTGTAGGTATTATTACAATGCATTAAGTGATTTACCATCGCGCACAAATGTGTTCTGCATATTTTGTAAACTTCACTGTTATTATTAGAGCGGTATACTTCAAAATACTTCCAAACTTCACTCACATTTTATTCAATATCATTGTGATACTCGTATGTTGGTAAAGCAACATTTTTTAGAAATTAGTTGCCACGGTATTCTTATAAGGTTAGTTTCCACGAGTTTTATCCTACCTCGTAATTTCTGATTTGTTTCTGCTGGATTCTGAGAGTTTAGTAACTGGAGTAGTTAAATACAGCTACTAAGCCAAGCTATTGCTGAAATGCGAGTCAGTGCATTAGCTAAATCAGTTTCATTCACAACTCAACGCTGCATGTTGTCATTTAGACACAAGAGTCTACGGAAAATGTATATTCACTCACAAAAATAGGCAAACAAAGTCCATCAAGAACTCAGGGGCGGCTTGTCCTTACGTGCTGCAGTGCTGCAGCACGCTCATTTCTGTTTTATAAATCACATTGTAGAAATTTTAAAAAGACCACGTAGATAACAATGCATTGTTGTAAGTGTAAGAAATCGAGTACAACCAATAATGAACTCCTGCGTAACTAATGGAACGCATCCGTGACGTCAACGTGCTGAGAGCCAGCAAGCTCGGTAATCAGTATTGCGCATGCGTACAACCTTCCCTCTCTTGCCTCCATGATGTCATAAGTTCCCTAGATTTTCGCACAAATGCGTGCTGCAGCTGAGTGTTGCGCGGTGATCATTCGCTGTACGGTGAAGCATGGTCACCAACACTCTAATTACAGCTGTAGAACTTGAATATGAAATGAAAATAACTTAACAATCTATCATCACTTTATATTTTAGTTCTAGAAATTAATTATATCCTTATGTAAACAGATTCAATACCTAATGATTATTAAATAGGACAGATTGTTTGTGATGCACCTATCATGTTGGACCTACTCCATTTCCGAGACCATAACGGGAGTCTCCCGTAACATGTGTATATAGTTCGCATGCCCACATTTTATCGAAGTATTCTTTTGTGTAATGTTATATAGTGGCTGATATCATTTTCTTTATTTTGTGTGAGAGTGTGAAACGTGTTATAAATTCACTTTATTCAGTGTATGAGTAATTTAATATTACGAAAAGTTTAACCAGTAAATAATGAACACGGTTAATGAACTTCTTAAAACTCTCTTTTCAAGGTAATCGTTAGAACAAAGGGTCAGTATAAAAATGTTAGGTCGACGAATACCCGATCTAAAAATTGGGCAAAACGCGAAAGGAAGTAGAAATTCTGTTTATATTATGAAGAAACATCGGTGCATGGACTTCATTTTTCGAAACTTTTTCTCTCAGCACGTTATTTTTCGGCACGAGCCGCCACTGCAAGAACTATAGCCCAACAGCTCTGTGGAGACACGCATCTACGTATTAACAGCATGAAGTCTCGATTGTCTTATATAGCACAAATTAAACGCAACGTTTTTAATGACTCAAAACTTAAACATTTAGGATTATCGAAACAGTATCAAAGCTTTATCTCAAAAGTATACTTCGATATCACCGAATATCGAAAGTATCGATACATTTGCTGTTTGGCTTACCTTCATAATTCATTTTACTGTAATTCAACGTAAAATAATATTTTATGACGTGTTTAAAGCGATAGGCATCACCGAAAAGTATTTTTGCAGTATTTTTTGCTCACCCTAAGAAGGATTAGATTAAGTTGACTTCAGACTCATTTGTATATCCTCCAGTAGTTTATGATACCGAATTACTCGCCTCTGTTTTTCGCTTCCCTCATCCCCTTACATTTTTGCGCTTGGTCTCCGAAGGCAAATAGCAGATGATTTTCAGCACAGGGTAGTGACCGCAACTGAGCATTTGGTAGGGAAGGGGTGAGAGACTTCTAAATGAAGCTCTAGAAAGTGTATTCTGGGTAACTTTCACAATTAGTTTGCGGCCGAAGCTGGGTGAAACAAAAAGGCCTCGGGGACTGCCTTGTTGGCATTTTGTTAGCACCCTCCGGTTACTCTTATTATTCTCGAGAGCTGTCCAACATAGCTTGGTTTACAGATTTCTATTACTTAACAGTTAAGTGTCAAATTTATGGCCCTAAAGCGTTTCTTCAGTTGCATAAAAAGTTTCAGTGTTCATTTTCAACTTTGTGGATGTGTTCTTTCACTTAAAACTTCTTAAAACCATCTTACCATCTTCTAGGTTCTAATTATTTTTCTTCGGCAATAGCATCTTCTCCCTTTTCTCTCGAAAAATAAATGTTTAGATTCACCATAAAATTCTAATTAAGGAGAACAATAGGAAATGCTTTTACCTCTTTCCATAAGAAAGAAGAATTGCCTATCTGTGAAAGACGTTTCCTATTTAAAACTTTTAAACTTTAACTCGATTAAGCGCTCCTTCATAAAATGGAAAGTCAATATTTTAATTAACTTATTACAACAAACTTTATTACTCTATTGTGTTTCGCATCTAGGGTTCGAATAAACAATGGAGTACGGCAATTTCATTAATGTTCTAAGTTAAGATGAATAAAATGTTGATGTGTTATATACACGATTTTCTATGTACTTTATTTTCATATTTACCATTCTACAAATCATACAAACGTCTGCTTGTCTTTTTACTTACGTTAACGACAACTGACAGAAATTATTTAATACCCGTACTGTACCGAGCGAGATGGGGCTGCAGAGCGTGTGCGATTCACATTCGGGAGGTGACGTGTTTGACTCCCGTCGATTGATTGCTCTGCTGGGTGTTTCTGTGATTTCCGAGTATTCCTAAGCGAATAATTTCTCTACTCCAACTACTTGTTTTCCTTTCTCATTTCACTCCTTTGTCATCTTTCAGATTTGATTATCAGCGTGGTTGTTCAGAGGATACGGCCAGATCGTGCGGATGTATGCGTTGTGTAAGTCTTCCATGGCCCGCCTTGAAATAGCTGTCCAGGAATTTAGGGTCACTTCATCGCCTTCTCTTTGGTGGTGAGAAGCGTCGTTGATGCGCCTGGTGACTATCCATCTGTTAAGATTTCTGAACTTCTCTGCGGTTACGCCACTCGCCCTTTGCCAACCTTTGACATTCCATTCCTCATCCTTACCCCCGTTGCGGTTGTTAGCCCACAGCAGAATCCTATGGGGTTGCGGTGGTCGAAGTGTTCCCCCTCCGTTCTTGGGGAGAACACATTACAATACGATACTACACAGGGGTATATAGAATTCTGAGATGTCAAATGTTTACAAAGAAGGTCGCTATTACTGACCTTGTTATCACAATATCTGTATGGGCTGAGAGAAACAAACTGACATTAGTCATTAGTAGTTCGAAATATTATTTGTTAGTTTGAATTTTTCACTGTTTGAAGCAATACACAAGAACAAACATTTTTCTTGTGAGATAAATCGGACATTACAATTAGATATGCAATTCCACCGCAGCGACACCCTTTTGTCTAAATTCTTACTTGCATTAAAGAATTCAAGTAAACGAACCTCATAAATGACTGTAGAAATTATAGACATACACATTATCATAAATGGGTAACCAGTATGATCATTTAATGAAACTCAAGGTACTTTTGTGAAAATATATATATATATATATATATATATATATATAAATATTTCACATTGGCGAGATGGAAGTTCTTGAAAATCTTCGTGTAGAGTTCTTAAACTTTTTCAAACTCAAGTATGAAATGCAACTGCGTTTTTGTGTTATGCCACTCACCGTTTTATTTTCATTCACGGGGTCTCAGAATGCGTATTTCCGGAAAATTTTGAGTGCCTTTTTATCGAATACTACCTATACTTACTATAACTATGAGTAGATATGAAGAAGAGAGAATAGAAAACAGCTACAGAGAGTGTATATTTTACGGAGGTGCGCAGGACATAATATGAGAACAAAAGTTCGTCCAAATATCGCATTAGTACTGCCGGAGTGCAAGAACGAATCTGGAATTTTCTTTAAAATACCCTTTAATTTTCGTGGAAAAACGAAAAGACATAAAGATGAAGAAAAACGTGCAGTGAGAGAACTGTATAGGCTCATTAAAATATTGGGTAACGCATTCACGTACTCTCCATTGCTGAGAGAAATGGTGCCGAGGAAATGGTGCCGGCAGAGACGCACTGAACTCCTTACCTCTCAAATAAGCAGTATAGCTTATTGTTTCATTAAAATGGATTTTATTATTTTTTAGCATTCATCATAACCACATTTAAAGTTTGAGGTCAAAGTGAGGTGTTTGACGTACCTAATAGCACAGGTTTTTCTGAAGCCCCATATCGGCTATGTTCATGTTATTTTTTGTTCTAGCTTGCTTAGAGAGTTTCAAAGCGATCGGTCTAAACTGGCACCGATTTCATATAGTTTGTTTTCTGTTAAAACTTATATAGAATGTTTCTTGTCCAATCGATCTCAAAGCTTCAAATGTAATTAACGTTCACGTTAGAGGATCGATCTCTTGGTACTGGAAAGAGCTCGCCACTGTGTTACCTTACATTTTAATGAACTTGCAAATCTACTTCTTGAAGTATTGACAGTTTTATAGCCGTTTTGAAATAGCCATTTATGAAATATTCCTGAGCTGATACTAACATGTGGATTTAAGGCGCTCTGATAATGCAAGATACGCACTAATATGCGAAATTTGACTTTTGTCTGGTTTTTTTATTTGTAAGTCATTATCCCTAATTTGAGAAAGCTGAATTAGACTATGAACTTAGTTTTTCTCAATCACGTACCAATCGTTCACAATATAAGTATTAGTAAAATGTGAATTTTTATACTCAGATCTATCGAATTTATCTTATATTATTAAATAATGTTAATAAATCTACAACTGTCAATACAACACTTTTCATAATAAACTAATATTTCACATCTGTTATAAATAATCGATACATTTAAACATTACAGCGCTTTTTTTATACTTTTCCTTGAAATGTACATCTTTCCATTTCCTTTATGTCCCGGTGAAATCGTTCACCTCGCTGACACAGCTGAGATTTTCTAGAAAAAAAGTGAACATGAGAGTGCAGGAAAAGTACTTTCACACTCATATTGCAACCCAGCTTTTGAAATTTTTTAAGCATATCTTCTATAAAAAGTTTGTAATTTGGATCCTTGTAATTTCTTAGAAAGTTTACGATGACGCTCCTATAGCCAATCTATGCCCGTTTTATGTATCTGTCATCGTTTCTTCAAATAAGGTAAACAACTTCCTAATTTGTGGCCCAACTACGAAATTTAATTTAGCTTCAGATATTTCAGGAAACTTCTTGCAGTTTTATTTGTAGCAATTATTCTTATTTAAAGCCATAATAAATTGCTTCATTAAGCCTAATTTTATGTGTAAAGAGGGCAAGAGAAAAGTTTTTGGATCTACAAGACACTCATGAATATTTGAATATTTTTCATTTCTGGCACGAAAGTGTCTCTCTGCTTCCAATGTTTTCTTCTCTAATGCTAGAATCAGACTGTACCATCCCACTCACAAATAAAACATGCCATTTTAGTACAGCCTTATTGCTGATCATTGAATGACAATAATTTTTAAATCTCTACATACCTGCCACTTAAGCTCTGCATATTTGACTTTTTCTATAAGTAATTTTAGGTTATGATGTGTTTCCTTGAGGCGAACTGAATGAGCTACTGGAACTGATGCATATTTATACAAAATTAGACTTTTCAGACTAATTTTAGTATCCTGTCTGTTACATTGGTGTTATTGTTGTAAAACATATTAATTCGAACAAAGAAATTATTAGTATTTCTTAGTTTCAAATAATATTTATGCGCAGAACTACATCAAAACATTTTAGGTGTAACTAGAAAAAAGAAACGATTTCAGTTTTGGAATCAGCACATCAGATTTAGTAAAGCAGACATATTTTGGTGGAAACCCCAGTATCATGCATATCAGTGTAATCTGTGTCCCCAATGCCGGGTTTGAAACAGGATTTAAGCCATTTAGGTCATTTTACTTCAGAATTCATGAAACTGCTATCAACCTTTAATGTGAAAAGTTTCTTGGAAAGTCTTCCTCTGTTTATAATCGGCAAGTGGTAGAGAAGTTCATAATCTATCGTATGGTTACTCTCCTCAAATATAATGATCTAGGGATGAGGTATATTCTTTAGTAAAAAGTAGGCTGCTTCGTTTTTGTTAAAGAAGACTGATATAGGGAGTGCCATTAAGTTTCCATTAAAGTCCACATTTGTAACACCGTAACGCCTGAAAACTAGAGATAGTGTAAACAAAGCTTATCGACTACAGCAAATCACTTGGACACGAAGCAGGAGGTAGCAGAGCTCCAATTAACAGGAAATGAATAGGGGAATATCTTCCCTTTGTTTTTCCCATCTCAGACTTTTATTTTTGCTGCTAAAGTAAAACTCTTTTATTTCCTGCCATTCTTATCAAAGCACTACTTTTACTTGCAACTGTTATTTTATTATTAGTACTTACTTCTTCTCTACTGGCTCTACAGCCCTTGGTGGGCTTTGGCCTCCTGCACGATCCTCCTCCACACATCTCTGTCTTCCGCTTTACTTTTCCAGCCTCTGATTCCGATCGTTCTTAGGTCCTCCATTACATCGTCTAACCACCTTGTTCTCGGTCTTCCTTTTTTTCTTCTATTATACAATCTTCCTTTCAATATTTTTTTTGTCATTCTATCTTCCGTCATTCTCTCTATATGCCCTAGCCATCTTATCCTTTGTGCTTTTATAAATTTCACAATATCTTGCTTATTTATTAATTCTTCTATTTCATGATTATATCTTATTCTCCAATGATCTTTATCTTTTACAGGTCCAAAGATCCGTCTTAATATTTTCCTTTCAAATCTTCGAAGTATTTCTTCATCTGCATTGTTTAGGGTCCAAGTTTCAGAAGCGTATGTTACTATTGGTCTTATCAGGGTTTTATAAATCTTGTATTTTGTCCCTCTACTAATAAACCTGTTTTTAATAGTGATAAATTTGCATAATATGCTGCATTTCCACTTTGGATTCTTTCTTTTATGCACTCGTTTAAATTATTATCATTGTTTACAAGTGCTCCTATATATCTAAATTTGGATACCCCTTCAAATGTTTTGTCTCTAACTACTAGATTTGAAATTATTCTTTTGCTTTTATCTGCTGTCATTTTTATGTATTTAGTTTTTTTCTCGTTTACTTCTAATCCTATTTCATTAGACCTTCTTTCTAATTCTTCATAAACTTCAACTAACGTTCTTTTTTGTCTCTTGTCACGATCACTACGTCATATTAGTACTTACTATAAACTACTATTTTGTTCATTGTTCTTTTAGCAGTTACTTGAAATTCTTTAGAAGAATGGTTTGTAAGAGTGACTTCGATTCTGTACTATTAACGGAAGTTATGAACTTAGATGTTGGTCGTCACAAAATAAGAATAATGTATACAAGAATCGCCTACAAATGAATTACAGTAGGTGAAAAGAAAGTTTCCTAATATGATCGCTGACAGGTATGCCGTCCTTATGTGAAGTATCGCTTATCTAAAGCTTCAGAGAGATTACAACGCTAGACGGTTTGTGCGGGACTCTCTTGGTATGGAGGAATGAGGTGATAAGGGCAGTCAGATTAGGAATTACGACAGAGTATGACAGCAACCCTACGTTTCTCCATTGTTGAAACTCCCTGGTGGCAAGTGATATAGTAGCCGTGTCCATTCCATCCCATGCGTCATTAAAGCTTTCCCTTCTGACCACGCCTCCTCACATGTAAGCAATTATAAGGGTTTTCCACCCTTAAGCACATGGGGTAGTCCTTCTTAATACGTTCACCAAGTGAGAGCACTACTGCAATATTTTTCATGTGTCCTCAGAAATTAGCTTAGACTGTGCAAACGTGCTTCCTATGTGTGTTAATTAAGCTTATATTTATAGAAGTTACATAGTGTTTTACTTAGTGTAGTTTTATAAATTTATTAGTGTTTATTGGCGTTTAGCACTTGCGCAATTTAATTAAGATGTGGAGACCGTGGGAATCGAACCTAACATGGATATGCTAACATGGATTTCCGTTCCTACTTGTAATATATACCTAACAGTATTTCTAACATTTCTCGAGTTCTAAAACGTTTATGACATTTAATTATCATGCGGAATGTATATGATTATTTATTTAAATTGTGTTTAATAGAAGGCCCCACCCAAAAAAAAAAAAAAAAAAAAAAAAAATACACTGCTTAACTTTATTCAAACTTGTAAAATTAGTAGACATCCTTGTAAAAAGCTTCCAGTATTTAAAAAGAGTAATAGAGTTTCCTTACCAGTTTTTCTTTAATTCTTTGGTTCATTTCTGTTTTTTACTTTTGAAGTATTTATTGCTTTGTTAAATCAATTGAAATTCACCAGGATAAATCGGCTCACGATTGCAATAAACAAAGCTCTAACGTGCAATCTTTGCTTATAAATTATTATTAACTACCAGAATATCCAATGTGCTTCTTTAATTTGCAAGTAAATATCCCTCGCAAATTCATGGATATATAAATATTCCTTGGATATTATGCTAATAATACGCATTTAGATATTGTACGTAATATAAGTACTATACCATAACAGCATAGATAATATATCTCTTTTCAGTTATATTATAAAAGGTTGTTAACATTATGTATTATTATAGGATACATTAATTACTTAACATTTATTTGAAAATATCAATGATTATTTCTTACAATGAATTCTGCTTTATTTATTTTTTTTTTTTTTTTTGCTTCTAAACGTTATTTTAAACAACGGCAACCCTGGGTATTCTCAGCTGTAAACACGTGTCTAACATTCTTCACCTCTGACCCCGGTTGGTGTTTCCTAAGATGTTTATGACATTGTGGTTAGGGGAAAGAACAGTTTTTCCCTACAAAGAGAGACGGCTGGGGATGCTTTAAGCGCGTCACTATACAAACAGATCCCCTGCCCTCTACAGTCTTGTACATTCCACTTGGAGCCTTGTAATTCGTAAACTGGTTTACGAAGGCTTCCTTTTCCCCTGCCATTCAACGACGATACTCCTGCGACACTCGCAATCCTGAAATATCCAAGCAGATAAAAGGTGAAATGGAATGGAGGGACAAGAAGTTCGTGGGATATAATTAACCTTCCCTTATTCGCCTAAACACTAAGCTCTATTAAGGTTAGTTTTCCAAGTGTTGGTTATTGTTTGTTTGAATTTCTTCTATTTTAATTAAAATACAGTTTCAAGTGTCACTCTTATGTTTCTTCTGAACTCGTGCAAAGAATGTGTAATAATTAATAAGGCAGAAAGTAATTACGAGAGTGGTCCGAAAAGTTTCCAGCCTCAACATGAAGATGACAGCACTCGTAAATAAAAGCTAGCGCATTTCGTTAATTAATCTGTTGACAGTTACTCAACAAAGTTTCAGTCATTTTGAACGCTCAGTTGTTATGTAACAAACGTTGAATGAGTTGATGTAAGTGTTTTTATGAAAATGGACAAAATCGAGTATCGAACTGTCATTAAATATTTGTTTTTGAAAGGCAATACGCTTACGCAAATCAAAGATGAGTTGGATTCTGTTGTATGGGGACTCTGCACCAACATTAACGACAGTGAAATTTTGGGCAGCTGAATTTAAACGTGGCCGTAAGAGCTTGGGAGGCAATGAACATTCGGGACGTCCAAAACTGCAACCACCGACGAAAACATCGCAAAGTTCACCAAATGGTGCTAGACGACCGCCGAATTAAAGTGGGAGAGATAGCAGATGCTATGAAAATGTCTAAAGAACGTGTTTTTCACATATTAAATCAACATTTATATATGAGAAAGTTGTCCGCACGTTGAGTGCTGCGTGTCCTCACGTCCTCGAGTGAACATTTCCAACGCTCTGTTGGCGCAGTTTAGGCGCAATAAATCCTAGTTTTGGTGCCAATTAATTACTTTAGATGTAACTTGGATACAGCATTATACGCCCGAAAAAAAAAATACAGTCCAAACAGTGGACTGCAAAGGGGGAAACGGCTCCAAACAAAAAAGCAAAAACTGTTTTTTTTTCGGCAGGGAAAGTGGTGGCAACTGTTTGGGATAGTCATGGAATTATTTTAATCGATTATCTTCAAAAATGAAAAACCATTACAAGAGCATAATACGCATCATTACTTGACAAGCTGAAGGCAGAACTTGCAGAAAAACGTCCATATTTGCAGAAAAAGAAAATCCTGTTTCATCAAGACAACGCACCGTCTCACACTTCAGCGGGTACAATGGCAAAAATCCACGAATGCGCTCGGAGGACAGTGATTTTCGTGAAATGAAGAGGCAATCACCTTCGTGAACAATTATTTTGCAGAGAAAAACGCGGAGTACCATTTGGACGGGTTACAGAGATTGGAGGATCGCTGGGAGAAGTGTATAGAGTTAAAAGGAGACTATGCTGAAATAAAAAAGAATTGTGAAAAAAATGTCCTGTATCTTTATGAAGTTGGAAGCTTTTCAGACCACCTATGTAAAACAGACATCTGTCTCTTATAAGAATGTCATATAACTGTTACAAAACATGTATTGAAACCATTTCCCTCAACATTTATCACAATTAACAGGAACTAGATAGTACAAATATAATTAAGAATGAATAATTTGTAGTGTAGATATAATGTAAATGAATGGTAGTTTATAGGGCAGCTATAAGATAATAATTTGCCTTTTATATTTATAGGCATGTAGCACATTCCACTACATCACGTTTATGGGAGCTTCTCATACTCCCAATATTTGTTTCTTTAATTTAATAGAAGTTAGATTTATGTGTAATCTATACTTACGGATTATTTAGATGGCATAGATTTATAAAAACAATCTAATCGTTATTGTACAAAATTAATTTTTATGTTTCAGATGTCGTATCACTAATACGAGTAACTCTAAAAAGATAAAAAGACAAAAAATCTATAGTTCGAAATTTCAAATACAAACTATATAAATTAAGTAATTATATCACACTCTTATGATGGATAGCCCTCGTAATTTAACAGTGTAAATATGCAATTTTCTGTCAATAGTATATCTCCATTGTCTTTGTTTTCTTTTTGTAATTTAGTCCTCCAACGTTGTCATATCGGACGATCAATGAAATGGGCGAATTGATGATCAGATGAGTCCAGGGTCCATGGTGCTTAGAGTTACCCGACATTTGTCTTTCAGGATAAGGGAAAGCTCGGGAAAAAGCCTTATCCAGGTAACTTACCCTGACCGACATTGGACTCGGGACCTCTTGAACATGAGGCAGACACGCTACCACCACGCTACCGAGGCGGACTCCACTGTCTTCTTATACATCTTAATAATGTTTGGTTAAATCTAAGCTAACTTTCCGGTTGACATTTTCCTCTTTTAAGAAACAGCTTGTTGATATTAAAAGAAGGTTAAAGTATTAATTTAAGCACAAATCTTTTATATCTTGCACGTTTAGCAAGATATATTCCTATGAACAGTTTCTAAAACTACAAGTTTAAAAGATGATGCAGGGAAATCCTCTTATAGATCATTAAACCCAAGTACTAGTGCATAAATTAATCCTTTATCACTTGTTTTAATACCAACGAGCAATTTTATCGATGTAGGAAAATAAAATACATCTCAACCAGAATGTTAGCTTAAATTCAACCAACCATTAATATGTTCTTTATCCCCTATTTTTATATTTTATCTTATTATTCATGGTTTTTTGACATATTTTGTAGATATACTCTCCTGCAACAAAGATCTTAATGACTTTAGCAGTGACTTCTCGAATCGTACCCTTACTTTCGCATTCTGTAGATCTGGGTTCGATTCCCGTGGCCGACCTAACAGATCCATGTCCTTTTTAAGGGATTTTCCGGGTCGCCAGGTGAATGCTGGGTAAATTAATTACACTCCCCGGATTTCCAGTCCTCCATTTAATATCCATTATCACTTCACATCATCTCTCATATATTAGTCTCTTTCAGGGTAGATGTGTCGGCGTGTGTCTCGGCGTAGTATTGTAGGATCATATGCTCTTGGTAAAACTTTCTCCTCCGATAGGAAGGTCTCCGGTCTCCGAACCCCGTATAGTGGGTCCGTTTAGGGTGATATGTCGATTGTACTGGCCTGCCGGGGAGTTTATAACTGGTAAAATGTAGGGACCCTGCCCTCTACACTGCCGTGGCTCACTGGGATAGCTGCCCTATGTCTTCTCTCACCTCATCCTTCCCCCTGGGAGTGTCCCACTTGGGGTAAAGGTATAATAGATCAAGTATGGATCTCCGTGCCGAATCCCCTCCATAGCGTAGTCCAGTCCAGTCGTACCCTTTAGTCAACAACCGTGGGCAGTCTAAATGACGATGTTTGCCTTTTCCACTCAACAGGGCTAGCTGTCTTCAATTTGTTTGCCGACCCGTATTGTGTTTCTTTGAGGAGGACTGCGAACAAACATTCTCTCTAGTCAGCCCTTCAAGTAGCTGTAATTAAATTCGTAATCCAGCATTGCTTTTCAGGGAAGAACTGTTGAGTTAATGTGTGCTTCATTTTCAGAATTTTCAGAGACTAAAACAAAATGCTGAAAACGTTTACCAACAAAAAGTTTTATAATATGACTTATGTTGATGCTTATTTATACGTATTCGGTATTCAATAGAAATAATTAGTAAGCTCAAATGCTACAGCTTTTGACTACGTTTTATTATCAGAATAATTACTTTTAAATGATGGAAATTAATCATTTCTTCACACTAGCCGTATATACGAGGGCTGTTCAATAAATAATGATCACAATTATTTTTGACAATGTTCCTTTACTCATCCTCATAATTTTGATGGTCCTTCTCAAAATAGTCTCCCTTGAATGCGATGCACTTGTCCCAGCGTTTCTGCCAGTCTTCAAAGACATGCTGGAAACCAATTTTTGAGAGATCCTTCAAAATCGCCTCCGCAGCCTTCACCACTGCTTCTGATGATGGATAATGCCTCCCATGAAGGGTTTCTTCAAGTTAGGGAATAGAAAAATGTCACATGGGGCTAAATCCGGACTGTAGGGAGGGTGAGGGATGCACTTCACGTTGATTTTTGCAAGATATTCAGCAACAACATTGGCAATATGCGGCCGCGCATTATCGTGGTGCAGATCCAGGCTGCTTCACGGAAATGTGGTCATTTGCACCTGATATGGCCTTGCAATGTTTTCAGGACACCCCTATAGTATTGTCCAGCTACTGATGTGTGTGCAGGTACAACATGCTGATAAACCATTCCATGAATATCAAAGAATGTGATGACCATAACTTTCCCAGCAGAAGCAACCACTTTTGCTTTTTTGGGGGTTGCTGATGAAGATTTCCACACTGAGCTTTGCTGTTTGCTCTGAGGATCAAAATGATGTAGCCAAGTTTCATCAGCAGTGATTACGTTTGAAAGAAACTCCAGATCTTCCTCTAACATCGACTTTAACTGCATGTTACCGCCATTGCAGCCGTAGGCGATACTGAACATGGCTGAACTTGTTTGGTTCTCACAGGCGGGAATCAGGAGTACCAACAATGAAACTACTACGGCGTGTTCGTTTCACATTAAGCTAACAGAATATAATAAGGTTGAATTTTAGTGCGAAAAAATATGACCGTAAAAGTTATGATCATTTTTTATTGAACAGCCCTTGTAGGCTAAGGTTTTTGATAGAGGCAACATGAAAAATTCAAATGCCATGTACGGAATTTGAACCGCGGATCTCCTGGTTTCTGTCCAGTCAACTATCTCTATCTATTAAAAATTTTAGCCTATATACCGCTAGTGTGAAGAAATTATTAACATAATAAGAGTTAAATGATGAAGCCTGGGACTCAAGTACTTACAAGTAAGGTGCCACAAACGGTGTATCTCGAATGCGAGAGCCCCTAGTGGTCTACCAGGGAAATATATACGAGTCAATTGGAGAATTTAATGTCACGACGGCACGTTGGCCATGGTAGCTTAATGGGTTTGAGCGACTGGACGGAAACCAGGAGATCCGTGGTTCAAATCCGGGCCATGGCATTGAATTTTTCATGTTGCCTCTATCTAACTTTTAAATGACGTTTTTATGTAAAGTCGAAATCGTGGAAATATTCATATATAGTTTTGAGTGATCTAAGGGTTTGGTCACATTAATAAGAGTGGTCTAAAGCATAGATCTGTTTGGTCTCCCTTTCGTCTCCCTCTTTCGTTTTCGGAGCTTGTTAAGGACCGACCTGCAGCTGCATGCTTTGCATACCAAAACATACACTAACAAGCTCTGATAACATAATTGGGTGGGTAAGTTCCTAAACATGCCTCATTTTAGGGCTCGCATATAAAACGCTTTGCAAAGGACAGATACAACAAGAAAAGAGAAGCACGTAGCTGCCACTTTATCATAACGTGTAGGGAAACTGTTTTTACGAAAAGTACAAACAGAAAATGCATTTAAAACGAAAACTGTTTTAACATCACTAATCTACATACAAAGTAAACCTTGCTATTACCACTATCAATAAGGCAAGGCCTCAACACGCAAATCCGTTTAATATAACTTTCAATTGAAATGACAGAGGCTCTACATGGAAAAAACCATCAAGTCTATATGGACAACTATTTTACATCACTACCATTGATGAAATACTTGCTCCAGCATCAAGTTAGTACTCGTAGAACAGTCCGTCAAGGACGCTTAGGAATGCCAAAGGATTTTGTTGGTGACAAACACATACAAAGGGAAGAGTTTCAGTTCCGATGTTCTGAAGAGGGAATTGTAACTCTGCAGTGGAAGGACAAGAAGTCAATTTTGTTTCTGTCCAATTTCCACAACATTGACAGTGTCACAGTTGTAAACAGAAAAAATAAAGATGTTTCTGTGAGTAAAATTTCTTGTCCACAGATAGTTAAGGACTACAATGCCAATATGGGGTATGTAGACAAGGCTGACATGCTTAAAAGTTGCTACGAAATCAATCGAAGAAGCATGAAATGGTGGTACAGAATAATGTGGCATTTTTTGGATGTAGCTCTGGTGAACTCCTGTTAGATTTTTCAGGAGATCAGTGGAAATAGCACATCACTGCCACTGAAGCAGTTTCGACTTGCTGTAATTGCAGGTCTTATTGGTGTCTCAAAATCTTCTCCAAGATTTGGATAAATGTTCTCTGAAAAAGCAGAGTTATTACAAACCACGTGTTTCACTTGAGAAGCGCCTTGATAAAGCCGCGTATGCCAGTAAAAGGCACATCACGTAGGTGTGCATTTTGCAGCACACGAGCCCAGCCTCATCGTACAAGATGGTACTGTGATACATGTGGTGTTGGACTTTGCATGAATCATGCCAAAAACTGCTTTACAAAGAATCACAAATGAGAGTGATAAACTTTTGATCAAAACATATATTTTCTGTCATTTTGAACTTTTATCTATGTAACTTTCATACAGTTTAGAGATTATTTCCCATTGAATTCATGCTTTCATATGACATATATGTATAACTAACATCAATAAACCCATTATTAACCACATTGTCTTTATTTTTATTTTTTAAAAAATTCTGCTTCCAGGCTCTTGAGGCCTAGTGGTTTCAGCATGAAACCACATTAATAAAAAGTATTAAAAAGATTTGAAACGAAAAAAAAAGGTTGAGAATAGCTTCTTGAAGTAATATGAAGTAATTATACACAGTTACATAAATATCAGTACGATACTTGGTTTCGTGGTACTTAAAGGATTAAAATGACTGGAACTTAGCTAGTTCATCAAACTTTACTTCTCTACTGCTTATTATAAAGTTATTAAAATGCGTTTTACCTAAAAATTTGATATCGGAACGTCACTGGAAAATACGTTTTACGGCAAAATAAATAAAATTTCTTCATGGGAAAACATTTCAGTGTTGTATAAGTTTCAGTCTTGTCTGTCATACCTGTGAACAGCCTAACTGAAAAACGAATTACTAACCATTTTAATTAATTTTCAAGAAAATATCCTAGCCAAATTACTGTTTACATGAACAAATTTTAGTAATATTTGATTTTGTGAAAAATTGCTCCAATTATTTTGATCAAAATGGCACATGCTTAAGATATCTGTATGCAAATGTAATGTGAATCTTAAATTTTCCTTGAGTAGCCTGTAAAGTCTAACAGTTTATCAAAATCACTCAGAATTAGACAAAATCTTACAGCATAATCATTTTAGATTTCATTGATGTTCACAATGAAGATTTTGTATCAACAGATTTACTTAAATGTTCATATCAAATTGAATGTTCCAGGTAATTCTTGGTCTAGCATGAAATTGTGCGCCAGTGATTTCTGTATCTTGCGGATCGCTGGACTCTACAATACGGATCTAGAGTAAGCATGTGATGTAACAGATGAAACGAACGAGCGATAACGTCTCTACGATAACGTCTGACGGAGGTCCCAGGTTCAATTTCCGACTGCCTAATCTGACGTATTTTTCATGGTTTTTGCTGGTCGGTAGGCAAATGCTGAGTAATTTCTCATCTGCCACGGTTTTATTTTCATGGTTCCATTTTCATTAAGTTTTCTTCTTATCTTTCAGGTATGCTACTCGGATTCATAGACTTGACAGTGCTTGACAGATGACGTGGATGCTTGCTCAAAGGCAAGAGTGCTTCCGCGGACACCAGAGATCTACTGTTTTTAGAAGCTCCAACAAAAGGGTGGGTCTTCAAGCCTGGAACCGTTAGGAACATTCGCGCGACTGTAGTCTTCAAGAATTCTTCATTTCATCTTCTGCCCCTAAGAAGCTGGTAGCCGCAATAGATCTACGTATGTCCCCTTCTGTTATATAAACAGAGAAAAAGGGAGCTAAATTATTTTACGAGTGCAGCGCTATTTGTCCACTCCTTTCTTTTTCCTATATTCTTTCCTTGTATATAATTTAGGACTTCATATATTGATTTTGGCTTTTGATCTTACTATTTTAAATTTAAAAAGCTTAATCCGGCGTTGTGAATTTCTACTAAATATTCTTGAAGCCTTTAGATTAAAAAAAAAAAAAAATTCGTATAACTTTCCAACTGAAATTCGTAACAATGAAACGTTCTGTAAAATTAATAAAAACAATAGAATTGTTTTCTAGCTTGCTAATTGAGAGATATATACAATGTGGCCATATTTTCTGAAGGAAAATGGGATATTTCTCAACAGATCTTTTTTTTTTTTTTAAATTAGCGTTAATCTTAGGCATTTAAGTAATGCAAATAGGAAATCTGAAACTTTATTTATGTATTTATTATTAATAAAGAAAATAAAAGTATCAGAGTGATTTTTTTTTGTAATTTACGTCCTCAAACGTTAAGTCATATCGGACGATGAATGGAATGGGTGAAGTGATGCTCAAATGAGCCCAGGGTCCATAGAGCTTAGAGTTACCCAACCTTCGTCTTTCAGGATAAGGGAAAATCAGAGTGATCAAGGTATTTATTATGATAAGGACAATAATATTACTATATACAAAATAATGTTATATGTAACATTACTATTGCTATAAATATAAAAACCAAAACGATTATCATTTTATATAGCTCATAACTACAGACCGGAGAGTTGTCGGCTCGTATGCGATGCAAGTTAGCTGGACACAGATAGGCGGCGACGCGCATAAACAGATAGTCCAAGGCAGAGATAAAGAGCCTGCAGATAAATATAGTGCGGAGATAAAAGGCTTGCCGGAACAGATAACTTGAGATGTCTGGAACATTCCTGTTTCGTCTAGTGATAGAACATTCGTTTTCTTGTTTGTTACAGAACAGTCTAGAATCCTGGATGGTCGTGTATAAAAAGAAGCCGTGTCTAGTTTATCTAGTCAGTCGTAAACAGGATTAAACAGTTGTAAAGTGTTGTAACGAGAGTTGATGTTTTAAACAGATGTAATCAGAACGCTGTTTGTTGTGGTCATCGACCTTTGTAGACTGTATTGTGTATGTGACGTAATGCTGCTACTGAAGGTTTGAACAGAGTGTATTTCTACGGAAATAAAGAACATTTTGAATTTCTGCAAGTTGGACTTTTAATTATACGAACCCACAAAGGAAGTGGAACATCGACAATGGACGCGGCATTGGAAAATATTTTAGAGAAGATGATGGAAATGAAGGCCAAACTGACCTCGAAAATGAAAGCGGCAAATAATAGCCTGGTCGCGAAACTAAGAGAAATGAAGATGGCTAACAACAACAACATCACCGAGAAGATGGAAGAAATGAAGGCCACATTAACATTGAAAACAGAAGCGGCAAGTAACAACCTGGCCGCGAAGCTGGAAGAAATCGAATGTCCTATCACTAGACGAAACAGGAATGTTCCAGATGTCTCACGTTATCTGTGTCGGCAAGCCTTTTATCTCCGCACTATATTTATCTGCAGATCTATCTCTGACTTGGACTATCTGTTTATGCGCGTCGCCGCCTATCGTAAATAATGGGTCCGTGACAATATGAATGACGTTATATATACAGCACGAAGATCAAATGTGCAAACGTCGAAAACAACATAACGTAGTACTCTGCGAACTAGTGAAGCATTGAATTGCAACTGTATGCTGACGCAAGGTCAAGGTGTAGTATAACGCGAGTGTTTTGTTTCCTCTCGCTGAGGCGGTTATCATGGTCAGGTTATACCTACTACATGGCAAAGCGAAAAAGCGTATTGACAAAAATTCGCAACACAGAGATGTTTACCTCAGCTTATCCCACATACACGCTGAGTCCAGTGTATGTATAGTCTGTTCAGATATAATCATGTCTTCTGGACAGCAGTGTGTCATACATCGACAGGCGCGAGAAATCATATAGACACACGCAACCTCCAATCGCTCTATTTGTGTTTCGTTACTTCCTGTGCATCAACCTACTAATATCTCATTCCTCTAATCGACCAGATAAGACCGAACGATGGCAGCGCTGGTCACCTGAAGGTCGATAAAGCCTCAACGCTCTGTCGAGTAATACCTATAGTTGTTTACATGTGCGAGCGATAACAATAAAGCCCATGTGCAGTATACCTATGGAAAAACTCACACACCTCCGGGCTTTACTCAGAACATTATTTGTTATTGGACATCTTTTTCTTAAGTAGTTTCTCATTCTGCTTCAAGTAATTGAAAAGTACAAGGAAACTAAATTTGAACCTGATTTTCATAAACAACAATGCTTCATTATTTCAGCTCTCAATTGATGATGTCCATATTTTGTTCAGGCTTGCTCAAACTTTCTCTTCAAGTACATTAGCATCTGGTAGTGATGATCCAAATTCTGCTACTTTAGAAAAGTTGCTGAGTGATAATTTTTTAGAAGAGATATAATGAAATAATTCTACCCATCTCAAAAGAACTGCTTTCCAATGATTAATCTACAGAGCAATTTTGTTTACAGTAGCAAATATTTGTTGTTTCAGCGGATGCATTTCTAATCATTGGTATATGTATTTTCACTTCATTTTAGGACATTGTTAAGCAACATCCATAGAAATTTCCCATACGTCTCAAGTCTGTCAATCCAGACTTACGTATTCAATACATGAACCATAGAAGGCATGTGCTACTATTTGGAAATCCTTTACTTTCACCTCACTTTTATCATCCAACTCATGCAAAGTACATTATACAACACGTGGGATAAAACTGTTCTCCCTTTCCTCAGTCACATTTTCTTTCAACTTGGAAAGAGCCATATCTACTTAACACCTGTTTTAAGCTCACCTTCTTTCTGGAGAACTACCTGGAGAAAAGTTGTGGTTTGGTTGTGGAGAAAAAGAACAACTTTTGTCAACGGGTTTTGAAAAAAAGGTATTTATGATCACATCCTGACTAAGAAAATAGGAACTGAGTGCTTCAAAAAGTACAAGAATCCTTCTAAGTTATGGAATTCTAACCTGAACAACCATTTCTACATGAATAAACAGTTTGTAGCAGTCTTATCTGTATTGTGCATTTATTTGCTGCACATCCAACCCCAAGGATTTCATGGTTCAATACCATTTTAAGTTTGTAAAAAATATTTCGTATCCCTTTCTTGCTACCTCACCAAATCTACGGCCCGCCTCGGTAGCGTGATGGTAGCATGTCTGCCTCACGTTCAAGAGGTCCCGAGTTCGAATCTCGGTCAGGGGGGGTTACCTGGATAAGGGTTTTTCCGGGGTTTCCCTTATCCTGAAAGACGAATGTCAGGTAACTCTAAGCTCCATGGACCCTGGGTTCATTTGAGCATCATTTCACCCATTCCATTCATCGTACGATATGACTTAACGTTGGAGGACGTAAATAAAAAAAATCACCAAATCTATTACTTGTTTATCTCACAGAATGCGATTACTTTGCTATATAGGTTATATTTTACAAGCACCTCTGTCAGGTAATTGGTGACAAATCTGCTGTTTCGCAGGGACAAGTTCCAAAACACGGGTATGGGTAAGCTGTAGCGTAAAAATATGATAACAGAAAAAAAATTCTCACCCCATGATTGGAAGAATTTGTAAAGACTAACATGAAGGACTTCCTGCAACACTTTCTCTAAAATTTCACAAGAATGAGGGGAAATACGTTCACAATAACTTCAGTATTCGTGCGACCGCAAGAGAATTTCTGTTAAAAGCAATTTCTTATTACTTTCGAAGCACAGTCATTTGAGCGAAAACTATTATTTTCGAGAACCACAGGATCCTTCAGTAAGTTGGGATCAGGTGTAATTCACGATCTATTGTTAAATTTGGCCGGAAAAAGTGAAGTTAGATCTCTGAATATAGCAGCAGCAATTTCTGCCATTTTATGTTTACTTGAATTTAGATGTTTCTGAACGTCACTCTTCGCTCATGAGGCACCAAAACGCAGTGTTACAAAATGATACAGTGAGCACTAGAATCGGATCGTCCTTATTAATGTGTACCTACGACAGAAGATAAAACATAAATAAAACTTAGTATTTGTTGACTTGTGCATAACATTTTCTGTAAACTGTAAGTACTACGCCATAGTGATTCCAATATTAAGAGATGCAATGAATAAAGGACCGTAATGGATTTCAAGGTATCATTGCATATCTGTTACAGCACAAACAGGTGCAGTTGGTTGCGTCGTTTAACCAAAGACACGGGAGAAAGAGGATTCTTAGCAGGGATTCTAAGTGCATAACACTTGACTTCGTTTGAAAAGGCATTGTTCGGACCCTTAATAACGGCATGACCGAGACTAATAATCACAATGGACAAAATAGTCACAAAGGAATTTTGGTGTGAATAAAGACAGACTTCGAGAGGTGAAAGTTACACACAGCTGCAGTGCCCAGAGAGGACACAGAACGGGGCTGGCGGTCCATTAAGGGGAGGCATCTGTGAAAAATGCTAAAATCCAGAGTTTACATCAGAACTGCTTGAAATTTTGTCATTAGGTGGGGTACAGGAAATCTAGTTAAGATTTCAAAATTCATCTTTATATCTTAAATAGTTTTGTTTAAAAAATATTTAGTGCTTTTTATGGTATGATTTTTGTATGTTATATAAAAAGTCCCAGGTCATCCAGTTTTTCTTATAGAAAGCTTAAATTTTAGATTCAGGTTTCTATATACATCAGTTATAAAAGTTGCTATGCATTTAAAGTGTTTGTGAAGTAGTTTTGCAGAAAAACATTTTTATGTGTAAATATACTCAATTTTTCTTAATTTTTTGCAATTTTGAGATTTAAAATTCAATATTAAATAAACTATTCAATTAAAATAAACAAAAATACCAACTTTATTAAACATGTATTTAGGAATATGTATGCAAATTTGCACACAAATTTATTGAGAATTGCAAATCTTGGGGCATTTTGAAGATACAAAAATGTTGAAAAATTGAAAGCGGAGAAAAATGAATTTAAAGATTTAGATAGAAATTAAACTACTTTGTTTACTTTGAAATCATCGCGTAATATGCATTTGACATACGGTCACTCTGAACAGTGATATATTGGTAACCCTTGGTCGGCAACTTCGCGATTGATATGATGATAAAAAGAAGCAGTCATTAAACCCGTCTGAAACTTGCATTCCATTGTCATTAGAACCATCCTTACTGTCATAGATATCCACGCATACCCTTTTACGGAACTCTTTCCCTACCCTGAGAATAGGCCACAGTGCTTCAACATTTACAACGTCAGAATAAGCTGCATCAAACTAGCGACCACTCTGTTTACCCGCAGTAGGGCGCTAAAGGTCTTAGGGCTGACCTTCACCTCAAAGCTGGAAGACCTAATTGGGAGGAATTGGACGCAAATTGTTAATACCTGCATTTACCTCATGCAGTCCCAGTTAACACGAAACTTAAAGCTTGTTCAAAAAATTTGGCACGTGAATACGTTTGTTTTAGCAAAAATATGGCACGCAGCGCAGGTAATACCAATGCACCAAAAATACTCTCATCGTTTGGAACGGGCAATCGGCTATTATATTTGGCGGAATCAGTTCTACAAAGTAGCTCAAACTCAGTTATGCCGGAAAATAACTGAAGGAGGCTGGAATCTAACAGATGTGTACGTGAAGTGCAGAGCGCTGTTATTGCGTTCTGTTTTGGGCGCACTCAACGGACAGGGAAGTCGTCAGAACATGGACTTTTGTCATCGTCTGACGTCCTCAGATACGACCCCACCTTCTGCATTTCGACAGGTAGTAAAGGACCATCAACATCTATTGCCCTTGATTACAACGGAGTCAGGATGCCTTACGACCAAACACTTGTACACCGAGTTGTTAAAGGAGTATTTATTTGTCTGTGCCAGCAATTGCTGCAAAATATCCAAATACTACGTGGGATCGCACATGGAAAATTTTTCGAAACACCTACGTTCCACTTGATTGGAAGGTGTCCGTGTACTTCTTTGTGAATGAAATAATCCCCACGGAATTAAAGAAATGTAAACATAATTTATCAACTGTCCCATGGTGTAAACGTTGTGGAAAAGTGGACACGCAGATACACTACCTGCAAAAGCGTATCTGAGATCTGAAAATGGAGTAAACATAAAATCGGCGTGCTGGTTGGAAGCAGGGTGGAATATACGACAGTGTCAGTAGTTCTATCCTGGAATATTAAGAAAGGCAACACTGCACGGACTCAAATATTGTTGATAATGGCTTTCTACCATTATTGCCTGAGTGCAGTTTATCCTAATTTATTTGCATTTAAAAAGTGGCTCAGAGCAGAGCGATACAAAATGCGTAGATATCATGAGGTGTGGACCGAGTTAAATGATCAAGTGGATCTCACTTGCTAACTTTTGCGCGGGTGTGCACGCCGTTTCTTTCTAAAATGTTGTAACAAAATGTAACTAAACATGAATAAGTAAAGTAAAACCAGACCTCCCTCTCTACCTTTCCCCTTTGTGATCCTGATTGTTAAAAAAAATAATAAAAGTACATGTCGTGAGAAACAAAATGCGTGCAGCAACCTTTTCAAGTGTATAAGTAATTGTTGTGAAAAGCAACTGGCATCAATAGGCTAAGATAATTTTCTTGCAAGGCAGCAGTGAACACCCGTACATTCATTTTGGCATATTGAATCTCTCAGGGACCTGCCGAAACAATATTCATCGCAATCAGACGTCTGTCATTAAGAGAACGGTATCAACTTGTCCAAGTGACAGGCGGAAAACAAAACAATGTCGGTAGAATGCCATTTAGATTATTAGATTTTTGAAACGAATTTTATCCATCGATAACATAACCTTCGTTCTTAGCAATTATATATATGTATAAATATTTGAATATTACGTAACCTAACACAGTGAAAAATAAATATTATCTTATAATAAAAAGGCACAAAATCTACCGTGACAGCGTCATCGCAAGTTGAAATAACGGGACGTATGGTCACGTTTATGGTCATGTTTATCCCGTATATTATTTATACACTTTACATCAAACCATCACTTTGGGTTTGAAGCAGCTGCATAATATTGACATTTTGTTGACGTTGTATGATTATTTTTATCCTATTTAAAATGCATTCTGTTTTAGGACCTGCATATTGGCCAAAGTTTAAGCCAAGCAAAGTGAAATTGTGAACTATCTTAAAGCTTTCTTTGTTTCTTTTCTATACCAGGTAAAAAATCATATGTTACTGTTAAGCCACTGTTTGAGTGCATATTTTGTATAGAATCACTTATCAAAACATATCGTGGCTATATTTTTTTGCTATCTATACATGGGACTGATATTTAATGTGGTTCTGATAAACGTATTTAAAACGGTAGGCCCATTTATTTCCTAAGAAGCGTTGAGTAGTTTTAACTTATAGACAGCACACAAATAAACTCAAAAAATAAGTTTCTGTTCAATTCCTCTTCCCTTCCATTCCGTTTTCTCTCACTAAACATTAAAGGAAACTGCGGCGTCCCTTCCCCCACATACAGTGTCAACACTAGCCTCTTTATTGTCTCAACACCAACACGAACAACAATCAGATCAGCAATGAATCGATCGAGCGCATAATGTTTACATGCTTTCGTATTCAAACAAACGACGTGTAAATGTTGTTGCGGACAAGGGCATTCATTTCAAATATAGCTGCTGAAGCGAAATTGTGCGATCTACTTCGGTAACATTCCGGTCGATACTAACTGGAATTCTATTGTCTTACAAACATTTCGGCCGGGAGATAAGGCGGTCTGTAAATACTAAGTGTATTGAATAACATTTCTAGTGAAACATTCATGTAATTTAATTTATAAATGTCCTCCAACGTAAGTGATATCGGACTTGAATGAAATGGGTGAACGGATGCTCATATGAGCTCAGGGTCCTTAGAATTTAGCGTTAACCGACAATCATCTTTTAGGACAAGTGAAAACTCCGAAAAAAAAAACACCTTATCCAGGTAACTCAACCGAGATTCTAGATCGGGACCTCTTGAACGTAAGGCAGACACGTTTCCCCTATGCTAAAGAGGTGGGCTTATATTATGATGGCTCTCTAGTAAAGTCTGATACTCATATTCAAGTCTCAAGTTCGATTCCTGGTGGCCGCCAGTCTAACCTTGGGTTTTTCTATGGTTTTTCCTGATCAGCAACGAATGATGGGTTGGTGTCTTCTACTACGGATTTCCTGTCTCTCTTCATCTCTCTCTCTCTCTCCTTTTCTCTCATTTTATGTTATTGGCGTACTTCTGAGCTGTGTGGGGGTCGACAGTGGAAAACCAATGCAGAAGCTTATGAGTTGGAACTATTTCTCAGCCGTTCGACCTCCACTACCAGTTGAGCCATCCCCGGACCTCACTGGAGAGCCTATGAGCCACTCTCCAATGGCTAGGGCGAGCCGTCGCAGAGCCCCCTCCGGCCTGCTGGTCAAGTCTTGGAAACGTTAAGAAATTGCGTGTGTCTCCGCAGTCTGCCCCGCCGGTTCTGGGGCCAACACGTTACCAGCGGTTCCTACGAGGGCTCTTCAATAAAGAATGATCACAATTTTTTTACAGTCTTAATTTTTCACATTAAAACTTAATCTTATTATATTCTGCTAGCTTAATGTGAAACAAACACACCGTAGTACTTTCATTGCTGGCACTCCTGATTCCCGCCTGTGAGAACCAGGTAAGTTCAGACATGTTCAGTATCGCCTACCGCTGCAATGGAGGTAACATGCAGTTAAAGTTGATGTTAGAGGAAGATCCGGAGTTTCTTTCAAACGTAAACACTGCTGATGAAACTTGGCTACATCATTTTGATCCTGAGAGCAAACAGCAAAGCTCAATGTGAAAATCTGCTTCGTCATCAACCTTGGGGGGTTGGGCAAAAGTGGCTGCTTCTGCTGGGAAAGTTATGGCCATCTCATTCTTTGATATTCATGGAATGGTTTATCAGCATGTTGTACCTGCACACACATCAGTAACTGGACAATACTACAGGGATGTCCTGAAAATATTGCAAATCCATATAAGGCGCAAAAGACCACATTTCCGTGAAGCAGGCTATATGCTGCACCACGTTAAGGCGCGGCCGCATATTGCCAATGTTGTTGCTGAATATTTTGCAAAAGTCAACGTGAAGTGCATCCCTCACCCTCCCTATAGTTCAGATTTAGCCCTATGTGAGTCTTTTCTATTCTCTAACTTGAAGAATTGCCTTCGTGGCAGGCGTATCCATCATCAGAAGCAGTGGTGAAGGCTGCGGAGGCGATTTTGAAGGATCTCTAAAATGGTTTCCAGCATGTCTTTGAAGACTGGCAGAAACGCTGGGACAAGTGCATCGCATTCAGGGGAGATTATTTTGAGAAGGACCATCATAATTATGAGGATGAGTAAAGGTACGTTGTCAATAAAAATTGTGATCATTCTTTATTGAACAGTTCTCGTACATTTCATACGTCCCTCCTGGTGGTTTATACATGCAAGCTACATCCAGATCGGGGCGCGAGGTTCCCTTCCAAGAAATAATCTTACCCTAATTTATATCATATCGATCTTGATCATTGTACTTAATGTGGGAAATATATGACTTCATATATTGAATGTAACTCACCTAAACATTGACATATTGTAATAAAACTTCACAAATCATTGGAAATGGAAATGGAAATTTTCATTTTCTTTAGTAAGTCAAACAATAAGCAAAGAAAGTTTTGTTTTCCCACCCAAAAATTCAATTCTAAGATTTCGTTGAAAAGTTTCAAGACTCCTTAGAACAGCAAAGTTAGAAAAAACCTTGTATATGTAATTATGTATATGTGTGTCTGTGAACAGCTTAATCAAGAACGCAAAATGGTTAATACCAAACCTGATATTTAACGTCAGAACATTCCAAAATTACTATATCACTGAAATATTTTCATGACAAATGTAGCATATCTTGAATTTTCTAGGAATAGCCTATGTAATCTTCTTACTTCTGAATGAATTTAGCATATCTTGTAAACCGTTAAGAGACAAGATAAAATATTACCTGTTACAACAATTTAAGATGTCGTTAAAACACATTTACTGTCTTTTTTGTGTGGAGTACACAGTTTCCGAAATACTCTTGTTATTGGTTTGATTTTTATAATACTTACATTGTTTTTAAATGGAAAATCGTTATTCGTTTTTCCTTCACGGTCGTGTAAACAAAACGGAATTTCAAAGCCAACATATAACGACTAATTATTAAAAGTTTTGACATCGTTTAAGACCATTATATTCCTCTACTGCCATTTTATTTACAAGGAAACAATAGAACAATTTCTGAAAATACTACTACATAACTTTCACAGTCCCTTTTGGGACTCAGCCTCACTCAGTTTTTGCATCTATTCATCTCTATCTTTTATTTTCTTTCTGTTTTACGTCCTACAACGTTAAGTCATATCAGGTGGTGTATGAATTGGGTGAAATGATGCTCAAATGAATACAGAGTACATGAAGCTTAGAGTTACCCAACATTCGTTTTGAAGGGTAAGGGAAAACCCCGGAAAAACCTCATCCACATAACTCACCTTGACCGAGATTCAAACTCGGGACCTCTTGAACGTGAGGCAGACACGCTACTATCTACGCTACCAAGGCGGGCTCTACCTTCCGTCTCCACATTCGGATTCCCAATTTGCCATTATTCTTTCCAATCCGAGTTTCTACTAATGCCGATCTCAACTAACATGAATTAAATAGAATAATAAGAGTTTTTAAGAATAATTTATACAAGAATGAATAGAAGAAGTCATGGGACTGCATCACTGCTTTTTTAATATAAGAAAATTACTTCTCAGCGTTGCACGGGTGACTTTAATCTCGAAAATCGATTAATTAATTTAATTTACTCTCCACTGGTAGAAGACTTTTTATGCTGAATATTCCTCTTTAATCCCTTATAACTCGAATTTTGTTAAGGTCCCATCAAATCAATAATGGACTAAAAACTCCCTGACTTAAATATCGGCGGATGCGGCATTTCTGAACTGGTTCACGTCTCTTCTCAACATTCTTCCACAGTCTGGAAATGCTACGACTTTTTACCGGTCAAACATTTATCAGAATGCTCAAGTGATATTCTTGCAACACTTTATTTGCAATCATCATGATATGCAATAATCATCATGCAATAATCACCGTGAACACCATATTTGGTTGCGTGAGTTAAATTTAAAATACATCTGTCAATTGTCTGGCAACATGGATGAAATAGGTGATTAATATTTACGGTTCTATAGGATGGGACAAAAGTTGCGTTCGAGTAATGTTTATAGTGAAATAACTCAGTTTCCGAAACCGAAAACAAGTTAAAAGCTATTGATAGGTTAAGAGGAATATTTTCCCCATTGATGTTCTTTCTGTTGGATTAGTTTGTCAATTTTCCGACAGAGAGAGAGAGAGAGAGAGAGAGAGAGAGAGAGAGAGAGAGAGAGAGAGAGAGAGAGAGAGAGAGAGAGAGAGAGAGAGAGAGAGAGAGAGAGAGAGAGAGAGAGAGAGGGCGTTATTATGTTATAACGACTAAGCAGATTATTCACTAGTTATTAGTTGATGTTAATGTGAAACGCTGTTCGTGTTGTAATTAATGATTATATAAGGAAATATACAATAAAGGAATGTCTCATCGTTCGTGTGCGGGTTCATGAAAAAGAACGAACTGGCGAAACGTACGAAGAAATAAGAGAAAACTTCTTTGTTCATTTCAATAAAGCAGCTCTCAGTGATCAACCCAAAACAAAGACACCTAAGCCTCATTCAAGATTGGTGCAGGCTTTGGCGATTGTCCATCAACCCGGAGAAAAGCCAAGCCATACTTTTCACCAAGCGTCGCTTTCCCGCCAACGTACCCTCTTTTAATTATTCTGGTCGAAGGATAGAGTGGACAAATTCTCTCACCTATTTGGGGGCAACATTCAGGTGTTAGCACATCGGGCAAGCGGAGCTTTGGCTTCGTTATACCCCATGATGCGGTCAGGGATGTCGACACCCCTGAAGTTACGTCTTTTTCAGGCTTTGATTCTTCCTATAATGCTTTATGCGTGCGAGATTTGGGGCATGGCCGCAGGATCCAAACTGCTACAGCTTCAACATGTACAGAAAAGATGTCTTAGGGCTATTTATTCTGTATACTGGTACTTTCCCGTGAGATACCTTCATGAAGCCTCACCTCTCCAGTATGTGGAAGATGTCATTAGACGCCGGGCCACAAAATTCTACGCGAATTTGCCTCAACATCAGAGCGCCCTGGTTAGGTCTCTTGGGAACTACCAACCAACAGAATGCCGCTTCAAGCTCTACTGGCTTCCCCGCATGGTATGCGCGTACAACAGGTTACAATGAAGTTGATATTACAACTTCAAAATTATACCTACCTGAAAATTAGACTGGCAATTATTCTAAATTAAACTCTTCCCAAATATTCTCGCACCAGCGGTGCACACAGGCGCTGCACCCGAGTCGGCAACCGTTGAGGAGCTACGGCTACCTCGCTTCTTTCATCCACCTAAACTAAACCCGCCACTCTACAAAACCCCCACATATCCTGTTATTAAGCGGTCAAGTCCGTCTAGGACAGGTACACACCGCCAACTGCCGCCAATCTCCGAAAGCTGGAAAAGACTTTCTCAGCAGCCTCTGTAATGGATGCAAAATGCAGAGGAAGATCTAAAAATATTGCAGTGATGATGTTAGATATATTCTGTCTGAATCACTGAAGCGTTCGCAGAAGAAGTCAACAAAGAAATGATTGGCGGAAATGCAAGTATGCAACAACATTACGGCCTGACTTTGAAAGCAAAATCCCTTAACTGAAGAAAGAAAGAGAGAGAGAGAGAGAGAGAGAGAGAGAGAGAGAGAGAGAGAGAGAGAGAGAGAGAGAGAGAGAGAGAGAGAGAGAGAGAGAGAGAGAGAGAGAGAGAGAGAGAGAGAGAGAGAGAGAGAGAGAGAGAGAGAGAGAGAGATCATCCTTATTTTCAGAACAATCACTCCCGAAATGCATAGACGGGGAAGAAGTAAACTACATGGCGGTGTATTAAACTGTGCGCTGAAAATGATGGTAAACAGTGCGAAATATTAGATGATTTATAATAACGCTTACTAGCCCGTTTATGTTTATTCTTTCATATTCCCATTCTTTATTGGTACAGCAATCAATAAATAACGTTTTTACGCCACTTGTGAACTTTTATTATTGCTACACAAACCTAGAAAATATCCGATCGCGACTTTTGGCCCATCCTGCAGTTTTCAATACTTACGGTACGAATATGAAGTGACGTAACACCCAACGGCATAATACCTACGGCATCAAAAGGAAATGAAGTAATACGCAACAGAATAGTAACAATTTTTATTTATTATTGCTTTCTACGGTTTCTTTTCAGGCAGCCGTGGACCTCGTGTTCCTAATAGGTATTTTCAATCTGATAAGCATCACTTACAGGTTTTAGTACCCAATATACTATTAAGAAGGTGCCGTAGGTATACGAACATTTAAACTAATGGGTACTGTACTTTATATGATCTCCAGAGAGAAAAATGAATAGCAAATTTCTCTTGAGAAAAGTGCAACATTTGAAAATTCAAACAAATAAATACATTTTCATGGAAATATTTAACGCTATAAAAGTGTTACTGGTGTAAATTGTGTAATTTAACGAGATCTATATTTTTATATAGTAAGATTTTGTGTTATCTCTTACTGTTTATCAATCACATTAGATGATTCAGAATAAACACGATTTTATAGGATATTCCTACAGGTATAACCAGAAAATAAGTTTTATTTTCTATACAAATATTCTAAAATGTGGAATTTTAATCGTTAGTCACTTTTGACAAAATACAAAGTAACGTAACATTGTTCGTATAAAGTATAATTTCACTTCGGGGAATTTTTTGTAACTCTTCGAGTCCTATCCTTAGGTTTTTGCATTTTGAGTTAGTCTGCTCACAGCATTCCACTTCATCCAAAAATTGTGTATGGACATTTTACCTGAAGCACACGTTTTGGACTACCCTGAATCCACAACTCCAGAAAAAAATTAGAAAAGGCCTATATGTGTCTACAAAGTAGCTCCAAAATTAAAAGTCGGTTAAATAAGAACTTAGGATGTATTTAAGCTTTCCATCTTTCAAGGTTGCGACAGAGATTTTAAGAAAGAAAGACCTGTTCAGGTAAACTAAAAAGTTTATTAGGTTACCATTTTTAGGCATAATTTCTTGATTAATTAAATGTATACCTTCAATTTTCTTGGAAAACCTCTGAAGTGTCCATCATTCTGAATGATGTTTGTTTAACTGGAAAATCATAAGAGATGAAATAAATCTTACGCAGATCTATCTAAATCACACAATGATGTCCAATATTTTTTGGGTTAAGATTTCCGAGAAAGCTTTTGTCTTTGAATTAAATTTTCAAGTGATAAGTCGCTACTTGTCTTTTTTTCTTATGCAAGTAACTGGAATTTGAAAGCGATCCGCATTTTAAAACACTGAGCATTACTTTACTTGCCCGCCTCGGTAGCGTAGATGGTAGCGAGTCTGCTTCACGTTCAAGAGGACCCGAGTTCGAATCTCGGTTGGGGCGAGTTATCTGAATAAGGTTTTTCTGGGGTTTTCCCTTATCTTGAAAAATGAATGTCGGGTAGCTCTAAGCTCCTTGGACTCCGGACGCATTTGAGCATCATTTCACCAATTTCATTTATCGTCCGACATGACTTAACGTTGGAGGACGTAAATTACAAAAAAAAAAAAAAAAAAAAAAAAAAACAACTTTATATCGATTAATAATTATTTATATTTGTTTATTTGTGCTGAAAATTACATTTGAATATGACATGGCTTTAATACAGGCTCTTGCCTGTCATAACCTATTTACATTTAAACACATACATTTTAAATATATGCCACAATCTACTTAATACTGTGAGTAGTTATTTGTGTTACACTGTGTAAATAATATAATTCTTTTTTATTTTGTTTACAGAAAAAACTATTTATGGCATAAGACCTGAAGCTTTCCTGGCGACGAATACGCTCACTTTCTTCTCGGGTAGCCAGCCAGGTGAAAACATGATTAGATATCAACGTTTCGGGAGTGTGCATCTCTCCCATCATCAGGATATTTATAAAATGTTATAACCAAAAATGAAATATTGGATATAACACAACTATAAACAAAGACAAAACACTATCAAAATTCGCAGTACTGAACCAAAAGACTGTTTTCAGTAAATTAAATGCCAGGTCAGGAGATGGCGTGAGTATAGAAAATTGTATACAGGACAAACCGGAAGGACCATCGCTAGTAGAATAATCGAACATGAACCGAGCATTCGTTTAATGCAACCTGAGAAGTATGGGCTGGCAGAGCATTGTTTTGATAACGACCATAGGGCCAATTTTCGGGAGATGACCATCTTTGCAAGATGCAACAGTTACTGGGAGCGGAGAACTAAGGAGGCTTTGGCGATTTCCTCTAAAAGGAGCACGTTTAATCGTGATGCTGGATTTCAGTTCAGCTCCTCTTGGAAACCGGCTTTCAAATGGAAATCCGTCGATTTAGGAAGCAAAGATCAATACAGCTTGATAGTCAAGTTAAGTAGTTACGTTTCTTTGACACAATTTTTATACTTACGTGATACCGAAATTAAGGGATGCAATGCGCAAATAATCGTAATGGATTTCAAAAGAATGTATATTTGTTGTGAAACGTGTGCACGTGCAGTTGAGTCGAATAGCGATTGGGCTGAATAGTGTTTCAAAAAAAAAAAAAAAAAAAAAAAAAAAAAAAAAAAAAAAAAAAACGCAAGAAACAATGTTCTTAGCAGGGTTCTAAAGGAATAGCACTTGCCTCTGTTTGAAAAGGTATTCTTAGGACCCTTAGTAATGGCATGACCGAGACTAATAATCACAATGGACAAAATAGTCACAAAGGGAATCTTTGTGTGAAAAGAAGGCTTCAGAAGTGAAAGTTACACACCCACGCACAGCTGTGTATAGTGTGAGGACAGACAGTCCGCGGCTTGGGGCCGATTAAGGCAGTTATTTGGTTCTGTCTTGGGCAAGGCAGACTAGATGTGATGGGAGAATATATTTGTCGGTTCATATGTACGCGAAGAACGAATTAAGTTTGATCGAGTAATAAGCATTCCACATACAGTAACTCTAAACAGTGATATTGGTAACCCTTGGTCGGCAACTTCGAGTTTGATGAGATGATAAAAAGAAGCAGTCATTAAACCAGTTTGAAACGGGCATTCCAGTGTCATTAGAACCATCCTTCTTATACATATCCACGCATATCCTGGAAGAAACTTTATTGCTTTACCCTGCGCTAACCATATTATTCGTTACAAACTGTAACGTCAACGTGGAACTGTGCGCCACCCATTATATTGCTTCACACGCCATCTACTAATCTGGCATTTAATTTACTGAAAACAGTCTTTTGGTTCAGTAATGCGAATTTTGATAGTGTCTTGTCTTTGTTTATAGTTGTGTTATATCCAGTATTTCATTTGTGGTTATAACATTTTATAAATATCCTGATGATGGGAGACTTTTTTTTTTCTTTTTTGTAATTTACGTCCTCCAACGTTAAGTCATATCGGACGGTGAATGAATTGGATGAAATGATGCTCAAATGATTCCAGGGTCCATGGAGCTTGGAGTTACCCGACATTCGTCTTGAAGGATAAGGGAAAACCCCGTAAAAACCTTATCCAGATAACTCACCCTGACCGAGATTCGAACTCGGGACTGCACACTTCCGAACTCTTGATATCTAATCGTCTTTTCACCTGGCTGGCTGCCCGAGAAGAAAGTGAGCCTATTTATGACATATTTCAGCTAATTTTAAACCATTTTTCAGATAAGATATAATATTGGAATACAGAGGTCCCGAGTTCGAATCTCGGTCAGGGTGAGTTGCCTAGATAAGGATTTTTCCGGGGTTTTCCCTTATCCTTCAAGACGAATGTCGGGTAACTCTAAGCTCCATGGACCCTGGACTCATTGAGTATCATTTCACCCAATTCATTCACTGTCCGATATAAATTAACGTTGAGGCGGACGTAAATTAAAAAAAAAAAAACGCTAAATAACCTCCTTATTACCATATAAGGGACATTGATCCGAAGTATATTATTTTAAAACCATATAGTCTCAAAAAACCAGTTCATAAATATGCCATCCTCTCTTGTTCTTCTTTATTTACCTATCTATGTATGTTTCTCTTTCAAATGATCTTTTTACCTTAGCATAGAAAATCAAAGGCTGGAATCGAAATTGCATTAAAGAGATTTTGTATTTCTACGTTTTCAAAACTTTTTCATGTAGTTTTCTAAATAAGAAGTTGATGAGTAACGATTTTAAGAATAGCTTTCAGAACAGTGGGTAGCGAGACAATTAGTGTGGCACATAAGACTTTTATTAAATTGCTCAATTGCTTAGAATTGTGTTAGGTACTAGCCGCTTTAAAGTAGAGCTGGGGGGGGGGGGGAGGCAACTAATTCCATTAACCAAACGCTCGCTTAGATTTCACGCTTCCTATACTGCAACTGCAGCTTTATTTAAACCCTGAAGGGCACATGATCATTGGTTAGTTAATGGATATCCTATCTCTTTAGGTAGCTTTGTGCAGATTACCTTTAAAAAGTTAGATCTTGCGTTAAATAGAGCAGACATAATGCAGAAATCTCACATGCACTACTGCCGTTAATTTTCAAAAATTACTGGAGCGGGATGTCTCCTGGAGCTAACGTGGCTCACAGAGTCACCGTAATCACTGGGCTTATGTGCGCTCAGCCCTGAACTGATTGCACGCTGAGGATAATATACACGATCCTATTGGTCCCATGCAACGTATCAGCCAGGCGTAGAAATTACTAACTTTGATCCGAGAGAGTTCACAACACTCCATTTACATTCTGCGTTGATAGACTCAACAATTTAATCAGATCGGACGCGAGGCATCCAGCGAGCACTCTTCGGTTCACCCACCCCTCCTACCCTCCCTCTCACACCCCAATACGCTTATCTGCCATGAAGGGATTTCAGCTGAAGATGTCGAGGAGGAGCAGGGTTGACGATTATTAGATTGTAGAGACGCGAAAACTGTTTATTAGGATAGGATTTATGTACAGCACCAGAAACTGTCTGTTTATTATAGGTATATAATGAGGATCTGTAGCATCTAACATCTTTATATATTTGAAGCATTTCTTTTGCCTCTCCTTCTTCCCCAATCTACTCTCAGTTAATGCACTAAGGACAAAAAAAAAAAAAAAAAGAACATTTTATTTTTCGATCTGTAACTTCGACTAAAGTATGAACATTTAATATGATAACCAGTGCCTTCATCAGCAGTAATATAGGGATTTATTATTATTATTATTATTATTATTATTATTATTATTATTATTATTATTATTATTATTATTATTATTATTATTATTATTATTATTATTATTATTATTATTATTATTATTATTATTATTATTATTATTATTATTATTATTATTATATTTGGAAATTAATTGTTCTTTCACACTAGCCGTGTGTAGGTCGAAGTATGGAAAGGTAGAGTCAGATTGAAAAATTCAATTCCATAGCCGGGATTTGAACCACAGATCTTCCGGTCTCCGTCCTAATAGTGATTCAAACTACGAAGCCCGGACCTTAAAGTTCTTACAGCATAGTAGGTCGCCATTAAGGTAGTTGTCGCGTATTTATTTTCTCTATTTATACACTCATTTAGTTAACTTGATTGCAACACAGGTACAAAGGAAATAGCGCAGAAACTTTCTTACGTGGGGGTTATTAAAATATATTGATGGTATATATGAGTATCGTAGCACTACCTATATAAGATTTACGACCTTACTTAGCTAAGCATTAGGAAGTAGGGAATATCGCATTGCACACAAAACGTTTGTATCGAATTTTCAGCAGAAATATCCTATAGCCGACCTACCTGAACCATGGGTTTTGTTTCGGGTGTTTTGCCGGGTCACCAGGTGAATGCTGGGTAGGTTAATTACATCCCCCGAATTTATTTTCCTTCCATTTCATGTCTATTATAATTTCACATCATCTCCCATATGGTGGTTTCTTTCAGGGCAGAAGAGGCGGCCGGTGTGTTAGCGCTGGATGATGATGATGATGATGATGATGATGATGATGATGATGATGATGATGATTTGTATAATAAGGGTGCTCAACTGCTCGGTCATCACGCCATTACAAAAACTGAATTATGGCAATAGCCAGAGATAAATTACTAAAAAAGAGTCAAAACAATATGACAATAAAATAAATAGGTCCAAATGAAACAAAGACCAATAAAACTATAATTAACAATAAAGTACCAAAAGGCATAAAAACCGTTTCCAATATTAACTTGTCATGACAAAACAAACTACCTGCCCAGTGGTGGTCGAATCAATTTGTTCCTTTTCTTAGGGGCTGGGCTAGTATTTCCTGCCTTTTTCTTATTGTGGGAATTTCTTGCTCCACTTCCTCAATGGAGGAAGACAGCTTTCCTGCTGATAATTTCGAATCGAGTCTCTCGAAACGATCGGAAACTGTGATCGGCGAAGATGAGAGCTGCCGATCTGAGTCCTCTCCATATGATTCCTCAGAAGATGTTCTCGGAGGAGATGGTCGCGGACTTCTACGCTCGCTTTGCTTGGTACTAGCATTCTTATTTTCCCTGAGGAAGCCAGTTCTTTCATATGAGGTCCTGAACTTTCTGTGTGATGCATTATATATTACCGGTACACATATTTTTGAGGTAGATGCTTTCTGCGGTGACTTGGATGGAGCGTTCTTCATAGGAATGGACTTAGTAGGTGTGCTCACTGTTGTTGGTGCTGGTGTCTGTATTGTTCTTTCGGATATTACTGCCCCGTTTATGTCGCTAGTTTGTGTTACGATTTCACGTCTACAGTCTGATTTTTAAAAGAAGATACGTGAAGGTCATCTGTTTCTCCACATGTGGTGTTGCAGTGTTGCTCATCGGCAGATAGGAAGTAATGTAGATCGCCCTTCTTTATCCTCTCAACACTCGAAACATAAACAAGAGTTCGAGTTATCTCACCTCAAAAAAAATATATGCACAGTTAATTTGTATTAACCTACTTTAAAAACAGAATTAAGTTCCTCACACAATCACTCCGTTGTAGCGTCTTCACATGTGTGAGTTCTTTTAAATAGTTTTTTGCACTACGTAGCTAATATTCCATACCTACCGTTATTGTTGCTATGCATCTTAAGTTGACATTCCCACACTAGTACGATATTTCTCCATAGAAACACATATAGACGATGCACGTTCTAAAATCTAACATTTATCTTCAATTATGTTTATTAATATTTCAGCTAATATCTTAACTACTAAAATTAAAATTGATATAAATACACATGGTGCAAAAAATAATGTGCAATACATATGTGGTAAGCACATAACGGAATTTCGAGAATTGAAAAAACTCTGTGCAAGTGCCTCATTTTTCAAACCTTTCCTCGTTCCGTATAAATTAGTATCGCAATATACTATTAATAACGATTTTGTTAATTGATATGTTCATATCAACGCCTCCGATATGCCGGAATTCTGACCCACAGGAATTCTTTTACGTGCAAGCATATCTACTGATTTGGAGCTGTCGCTTTTGGATAAAAGGAAAAGGCTGTTCATTGACAAGGAGCAAACTCTTGTCTTCCTGTTGGGAGAACTCTCTAAGAGAACAAATTCTCTAGCTGATCTTTGCCTTGGGCCATGACTCCTCGGTCCACCTCTAATCCTACAGTCACTACGTCTTCCATAAAAATGTATTTGTGTTTTAACAAAGTAGGCAAACTCTGTTTCCCGCATACAACTAGCTATAAGCTGAGTGATATATGATTCACCAGTGTATCCAATCTGGCAACCTTTGTTTACGTTTCCATAGCAATGACCTTCCCCTCTTACCATTCGCGTCCCTTGCTTGATGACCTTCACGTATGTTCTTTTAAAAATCAGACTGTAGGTACCGGCTTAGCTGCAACTGCACTGTAAGTAACGGTCCTAGGTACACAGGGCTGATGAATACGCAAGAGTTTCCGGGCTACCAAGAAGGTTTGGTAGGAGGATATGCTCATGGTAAACATCTCCTCCTTCGGTAGGACGGTCGCCGGTCTCTGCACCGACCTAGTGAGCCGTTTCAGGACCATGGTAGGATGCCGGCTGTACTGGCCTGCCGGGGAGTTTCTAACTAGCCAATTTAAGGACCCTGCCCTCTGAACTGTCGTGACATCTTGGTATGGCCTTCCTGTGTCTCCTCTCGCCCCATTTTTCGTGCCGAGGCATAGACCAAGATTGGAACTCCGTAGCACAACCCAATCCAAACCAAACCAATGGATTCTGGGACCTTCAAAACGCGCATTTACACTTAAATATTGATATCCAATATTTGGAAGGAATACATACTTCTCCTATTTGCTGTTAAAAACGTAGTAACTCTGACTCGAGATTAATACTGTGTTTCACTTGAGGCGGTACTTGCCCGTTAAGTACCTCGTTGATTCCTCCCGGAATTTAACACCTCATATGATAGGATATGTGACGGGTGAGGGCTACGGATGGGAGGTTTACAACAGGTCGGGGTTATTCTCAGGGTAGGTCTGCATGGATTCTCTCCTTTAGGTTTCAGGGAGTGGGTGCGTGCTGACAGTGTATGGGTGTTATCACATAAAAGATACCACGACTGTTGAATGAGAAGTTTATTCATACAAGTCGCCCTCTCCACTCGTCACTGTTGTGTTGGTGTTACTCGCACATTAGGCGCGAGATTTAGGTTTTGCCCGTTGCTGTACGCGTGACATGACGGCCAGTTTGAATCACAGTCGCGAGTGAACTTTTAAATTACTAGGACGCACCGAGTGATGTATGAAGCCGTGTACGCGTTGTCGTTTCTGGACGTCGCGAGAGCATTACTTGAGCATTCCCGGAGGATTATACAACAATAGGGTTTGGTAAAATCTTAATGATGTAATGTGTGCAGTTTCTCTCACTCGCTAACACAGAGTGTTCGATAACCACCTAATGTGTGTTACTCCGTCCATTCGCGAACACCGACTTTGTTGAACTTTCAGTACTTGTTGCCCTCTTCACTCACCAATACAGACTGTGTTTGATAACCAACAAATATGTGTTGTTCCGCTATTCGCGTACACAGACTTTGATGAACTTTCAGTACGTGGTGCTCCTTTCACTCGCCAATAACATAGTGTTTTTCCTAGCAAACATCGAACGTCGCCATTGCACAAAATTTCCCCTTCCTTTCGCCGAATTTTGGACACTTTAGAGGTTATGTGACCTGTTAGTCGTTCCTTATAAGTTGTGTTTCATCCGTACTCTTAAGTTTCATCGCAATTTAGAGTTTCTGAGGCATGTATTCCACGCAAATTTCACGTCCCCACGGTCTGGGTAATTAATACAGAAGCACGTTTGAAAAAATGTAGCTTAAATCTGCGGTACCTATTCTCTCATCACGTATCATGTGCAGACCAATGCATCAGCAGGCGACTCGTCGCTTGGGTCTACCCCTCGGGCGATTCTCGAGCAATGCCCTCTTTGTCGGCTCAACACAAGGAAAATTCCTGTGAGGGTAAGTGTTCATTTTCCCGGCTCTCTTTACACGTTGGGCTCACGTGCTTGCAATAAAATATATGTATTGGGATTGCCTGTTTAGTTTCTACAGTTGTATATTTAATCATTATCCTATATATTTGTTATAATTTAGCTTAATTCATATTGTGGTATCTATCCGCCCTTAATTATGCATTTAATATGACTTTTGCGGTTATTATGCCAATGTTATACCTAACAGGGACGGTATCATACTACAGTAAAAGTAGTAATTAAAACAGCCAATGCAAACTACTTTAAGGGGGGACGTATGCAAATATTCAGGGTCTTACATAAATAGCCATAACATCCAAAGTTTTCTAGTTAGAGAAGTGAAAGTTAGTACTCTCATTTAAGATAATACAGTTAATATGCACAATGTTTTTCATAATTTTCCATTGTTTATAGCTAATGCTAAATACTTTTTCTATATGAAGATGTATTTACAAACTTAAGCCTTTTTTTTTTTTTTTCAAAATTCACATATGCTATCTTTCTGAAATTTGGTATGTTATTTTAAAACACACTAAAATGAATTTGTTGGAATTCGCTTTCTTATTGAAGCTGTATAGAATTAAAAATATGTTAATCATATTCATCCTTTAAAAAGTAATATAATTTCATATATTTTGTATCATCACATTCCATATGGAGCTTAATCTTAAATTCTAGAACCAACAAAATGTTCATTGTGGCATAAGAAAGCTGTGTGCTAAATTGCATCACTGTAGATGAAGTAGTTTGAGAGAAAAGTGGGTTGAAGTTGTAGAAAATGCAAGTTACAGGGAAAGGCAATTAAAATACAATAAGCATTATTCAGTTTGCCTTTTAATTTTAAGTCAGAACTTCCCATATCCATAGTCTGTATCCTCATTCTGGTCTTCCTCAGCCTTTCTTTTTAAATTCCTCTTGTCTTGCTTCTTTCTGCATTAATTTCATAGTTTCTTCTGCACCAGCGATGCGAATGTTGACGATACTCTGCAAAATTGTTTCCATAAACACACAAGGTTGATACCCTAACTGATGCATAACTTTCTTTCTGCCAACATTCCCATCATTAAACACTATTGCAGCATCAAATGCAGCACTATGGAAGACACAAATGATGTTTTGGGACACCTTTTCCATATCAAACTGTTGAGGCTTTCATTTGGGTTTTGTGTCTCTCCATAGAGACATTTTTTAGCAAGTCTGGGTGTTCTAAGAATTGGTAGATGGGCTTTATAGATTCCAAGACAACTGATGGAAGACTATGTGTTGCCACTATGCTACTATGCAACACTAGGGCATTTAATTTTTAAAGGTACATACAGACCACGTACAGTCACAATATTTTGGTGTTTGATAGCTAACACTATATACTATTTTACAAAACAATAAAAAATTAGATTTTTTAAAATATTTTCTCGTACGTGCCCCCTTAAGGGACTCAAAATTTCCATTAATTAATTTCCAGCCAACCTTAGAATGTATATATAATTTAATGAAGCAGCATATTTTTAGTTAAGAATTCTCAACGTATCAAATTTTCGTGAGCCATTTAGTACAAAGAGGTGAGCTTCGAAATTCTAAATGGCAGGCAAATCAGACGTGAAACTTGTGTAAGCCAGTGAGTAAAGCTTTGGGAAAAGTTTACGGGAATTACACCATTCACAAAGGCTAACTGGATGACTTAGAGCTATAAATAAAGCCAAATCCCGTGCTCATCCGTACAGCTTTTGGTTACTGCCGACAGTCGGTGTAGAGGGTTGGGGGCATAAAACGCGGCCATTTGTTAAACCACTCGTTTCAACCGTTACGCTCTTCCTGACAAATACAGTCCTCAGGTCTGCTATGCTACAGATAAATATCCATCCCTCCCACAGTCCATTATCGGAAAAGCAAATTGAGGGCAAACAACTTACTATGGGGAAGGGGCAATTCTATTTGCAGATGCGCTTTTTATGGCGGTATGAATACTTTTATTATGTTTGGCTCTACCTATATGCATCCATATTTGATACAATAGGTGAAAGTTCACCAAAATGGACTGCATTTTTTATGTGAGAGAGGAATACACGTTTTTTTTTAATCACTGCCTGTTTAGTGTTCCTGAAATCTCATTGCGCTGGTGCTACACTCAGCTGTGTATCAATAACGAATTATGAGTTATATCATTTGACAGGTATTAAACATATTTAATGGGAGATAAATGATGAAATAATGGAAGAAAGACTTTTTTCGTTTTGTGTTATTATAAATTGGAATTTGCTGCTTATACCAATGCAATATACTTAGAAGTATATGCAACAGCTTGAATTTCAGCCATGATCAGTTATCTGGATGGGTTTTTTTCCGGAGTTTCCTCTTATCCTGTAAGATGAATGTCGGGTAACTCTAAGCTCAACGAACCCAAGGCCCATTTGAGCATTATTTCACCCATTTAATTCATATTCCGATATGACTTAACACTGAAGGATTTAAATTAAGAAACCACATATACAGTTAAATGTATATGTACCTAATATACATATAAATATATATATATATATACATATGCATAAAATCAATCATGTTTTAGATGTTCATTGTTCAATAATTACTGTCCTTGAACACTACAAAGTTAAAACTTAGATAAAAGTGTAAGAATTTATATTTATTATTATCATCACGATTATTATATTTATTACAGGTATTCTTAAAGTATATAAAATTAATTAATTTATAATAATAATAATAATAATAATAATAATAATAATAATAATAATAATAATAATAATAATAATAATAATAATAATAATAATAATAATAATAATAATAATAATAATAATAATAATAATAATAATAATAATAATAATAATAATAATAATAATAATAATAATAATAATAATAATAATAATAATAATAATAATAATAATAATAATAATAATAATAATAATAATAATAATAATAATAATAATAATAATAATAATAATAATAATAATAATAATAATAATAATAATAATAATAATAATAATAATAATAATAATAATAATAATAATAATAATAATAATAATAATAATAATAATAATAATAATAATAATAATAATAATAATAATAATAATAATAATAATAATAATAATAATAATAATAATAATAATAATAATAATAATAATAATAATAATAATCATCCTCATCATGATCATAAACTTTTCATGGTTTAAGCCATCAAGCTGGTTCCGGTCTCATAAGTTTTAAATTAAAAGTGTTGTATCCATCTTTTTCTTGGTCTACCAATATTTCTACTGCCTAATGGTTTGTAATCTAAAACTAATTTTGGAATGCAGTTATCATTCATTCTGTCGATATGTTTCTTCTGGTTATTTCTATATTGTTTTATTCTATCTGTTAGCTTTAAAATATTCAAATATTTTCGAACGTCCTCAATTATTTTCTTATATCCTGCTACATTTCTTAAAAACTTCATTTCCGCTGTTTCAATAATTTGTTCCTTTTTTTTATCATATAATTATATAGGAACTGCCATTACCTTATAAAACTTTAATTTAGTCTCTCTTTTCGTATTTTAAGCTTCTCTTTGTGGTGTCACATATACCATTAAATTTATTGATTTTATTTAAAATGTCACTATTTTTAAAATAAGAGATATTGCAACCAAGATAATTAAACAAGTTGACATGATCAATGGGTTTTGCTTCTAATAATATTTTGGCTCTTACGGTATTGGAACATTTTAGTTCTGTTTATAGATATTGTTAAACTATATTGACAGACAGTGTTAATATAAGTAACGCCTTTTGTAGGCCATTTTCTGAGATAGATATGGAAACGGTCTACAAAAAGCGTTACATATATTAATTAATATATTAAGTTTATTGAATTATCTAAGCAGACTAAACCAATGTTATAAAATTTATTATTTTTGGATTTATTTATACTTTTATGATTAATTTTGTGTATAGATAGTATTTATATCTAAATAATAGAAAGTAATAATGAAAATAAGCCTACATCTTTATTTGTGATTATATGGTGTTCAGATTTACTAAACTACTAAATTACCTTTTTCAAATCTCCTTTCATCTTTAAGAAGAAATGTAACTATGCACTTTTACCTGCCCAAAGATTCACCACAGCATTGTGTTTGGAAGAAGTACTGTATCTTTTGCGGTAAAAATAGTTTTACTATGAATTCTTGTGATTTTAAGTATTTGTTTATTACCTAATTACGAGGAAATTTAGTAACGAAGTGTTTAAAAACCATCAGCATGTTAGAAAATCACGTTTAGCGAGTGAACCAATGGGCTGTTTGGCATACTCATACCAGCAAACTGGTAATGGTAGGCCAAAGAGTACTATGGATGGATGGATGGATGGATAATTGGGTTTAAGGGCACACAACTACAAGGTCATCAGCACCCTTGAAATGCAATAGGGTTAAAAGCGAGCTAAAAGGCTAAAACTGTCAGTTAAATAAAAACAAGGTAAAAACCGGTGCAACGCTACCTCAAAAACTAAAATAAAGCCTAAAACCATAAAAAGATTACAATTCCAAATTAAAGGGCTCTACATTCTAAAATATAAATTTAAAATGAAATCTAAAACATTGGTCATCGCCTGCTCGTCGTCCGCCTGGGTCTCCGCCATGCTGGCCGGCAGCTGGAGAGACCTGCGGAGACGTGCTAACCTAAAACAATCTAAAAGTACGTGGCGGACCGTCAGAAATGACCCGCACAGCGGGCAAACAGGTCCTGGGGTCCTACTTAATAAAAAACTATGACTAAAATAGCAGTGACCAATACGCAGCCGAGCCAATATCACCTCCTCCCGCCGGGATAATCGACAGGAGGTCGCCCAGTGAATCGGAAGCTCCTTCACGGTCCTTAGTTTGTTGCCACGCAGAGCCGACCACTCATCGCGCCCAAAGAGTACTACAGCGCTTCTAAAAATACTAATCAAATAATGATCAGGATTCTAAGCTCTTGAAAGATTCCAACAAGAGCATCAATGAAATAATAAACAAAACATTTTAAATGATAATCAAAATAATCCATCACATTGTCCACGAAGGTATCAAAACAGTTTATTTTTAAAGCTTTACATTTATTTAGAGAAAGGTATATATTTATTCAAAGCTCTCACACGTAGGCACCTAAATTTACATAAATAAATTGTTGGCATTAGATACACATTTTAATCGTACCATGGTCATTTAGAAATATTGTATAGGAATAAAAAGCTACAAATTGAGTAACTAAATCTTTTTATATAATGAATATCCAACAGTTAAGAAAGTATTATCTATGAACAATAGCAAATTTAAAAATAATCCATGTTAAGAGTGTATGTAAGAAGTGCGTTTTAGGTTTGCTAAAGTTTCATTGTGAAATCTTTAGTAGATACTTATGAAGGAGCTTTTAACTTTGTTGATATAAAGTATAGGGTCTTCTTAATAAGTGAAAGAAATAATGTTGTGTAATATAACATATAAAGTATATATATATGAGTTACACATTAAACCACATTAACATCTTGCAATTAAGGATATTTACAATTAACGAATAAAGTTAATTTGTCAGAGTTCTTTGATAAATCGCATGTATTTTGTTGTCTATATTTCAGATTCCTCTTTTACTTTACTATTCACTCAGACATTAAGCTATGCGATTTTGTTTTAAAATAAATATTTCAATTTAAGTTTCTTTACAAGAGCTGGCTTCAAGTTATTCACTTTTAAACCCTTGCATTAAAAATAATGAAAAAAGGAAGGAAGAGGAAAAAAAAAAAAAAAGGATAAAGGTTTAGTAAGAGGCAGATAAAATTATGAGGTTCACAGTATTATCCCATTAGCCAATTTATGTTTTGATCAATTGTTGTGTTATTTATCTTGAACTGGAGTTCGACCGTTTGAGGACCTTATATCCTGCAAGGGCAAAGTTTCACTGTCTTATACTTGCTTTATTGTATCTTATATCATTTAATTATTAACCCCAGTGTATCTAAAACACAAAAGATTTATGCGGAATGAAGTTGGCTTGTTATCTATGATGTCCTTCCTACAGTCCAGTGAGTGTAGCGTTATATCTTTCTGTTTAGACTTTAGTACTTTAAAATTCTCATGCCTTTATGCTGATGATGATGATGATGATGATTTTTTTGCCTTATTGATATCAACAGCATGCTCCATTACATAATAATACTACATGCTTTATAGTTACATGTCCTATTTTGAATTAGTAATTGTAAACATTACAACAATTTTACATTGGGTTATTCTCTGTTCTAGACACGATGTACATTAAATTGAGTCTATTCTTCTAGCTGATTTTTGGGAGTTCAAAATTTGTAATTATTTCACTATAAATACTTGTCATATTTGTAGAAATGGTGCTTTATGGATAAGTTAATTGTAACATTATAATGAAACCGGAGTCAGTTGATTGTTTAGAGTTCACAATTTGTCGTTATACACTACAAAAACTTCAGTCCATGTCCGTGATTTTTATAGGAGTTGCAAATTTTACGAACGACTTAGGGTGATTATTCGCAATCTTCTCGTGGGTGGTAGGCCATTTCCCTCCATTGCTTGTTACACTTTTTGCCAATTCTAGTCTTTGTTTATCAAGTCTTCTGCAATTAAATATTATATGGTTAACGGTCTGTTCTTCTTCTCCGCAAATGACTATTATTATTATTATTATTATTATTATTATTATTATTATTATTATTATTATTATTATTATTATTATTATTATTATTATTATTATTATTATTATTATTATTATTATTATTTTTATTTTTATTTTTATTTTTATTATTATTATTATTATTATTATTATTATTATTTTTATTTTTATTTTTATTTTTATTTTTATTTTTATTATTATTATTATTATTATTATTATTATTATTTTTATTATTATTATTATTATTATTATTATTATTATTATTATTATTATTATTATTATTATTATTATTATTATTATTATTATTATTATTATTATTATTATTATTATTATTATTATTATTATTATTACTATTATTATTGTTGTTGGATGGTTACCAACACTCCCCACATAGCGACCTTAGCCTTCGGGGTAACCTCGCCCCACCACTTGATGGCTGGACGCATTTCTCAAGTGGAGGCTCCCGGAGGACAGTGTCCATGACCTCCAATGATAGGGTGAGAGTGAAGATGACGGTGAGGCGAGAGGACCTGTAGCTTATACCGTGGACTCCGAACCATGTTGGGCATAGGGGACACTTCACATGTGCTAGACATGTAATGACAAAGGCTCTATTCCCATTAGTCATGAACCCGTAGGACCAAGGACCCGGGCCTCCTTCGACCAGGGAGTTACCGAGCTGTCCCAAAAGGGCGCCCGACGCCTTCGTGGGGCTTTCCACAGGGAAAGACTTAGAGACTAACAAGCCCCCCCCCATCTGGTCCTATGGGCTCAAGAGATGGAAGTGGATACCCCACTTACGCGTGCCAACTCCAAAATGGAAAGGCTACCGATATGACCTCGGTGGGGGCGCCTGGTGATCTAGCACACCTTCTACTAGCTATGCTGGCTAGTACGCGGGAATATATGACTTCCCTCAACCCCGCCCGGAGACGTACCCGATCACCCACGGGTATCGGGAACCACTGCCCCCTCGAGTCCAACCCAATCCGAGGTGAAGGCGTGGATAGGGCCGGCTTAAAATTGCCAACCCCAGAGCCGGGAATCGAATTCGGGACCCTTTGCACGGTAGCCGCGAATGAAACCACTGCGCTATTCCGGCGCCCTTTGTTGTTGTTGTAGTTGTAGTTGTAGTTGTAGTTGTAGTTGTAGTTGTAGTTGTAGTTGTAGTTGTAGTTGTAGTTGTAGTTGTAGTTGTAGTTGTAGCTGTAGCTGTAGCTGTAGCTGTAGCTGTAGCTGTAGCTGTAGCTGTAGCTGTAGCTGTAGCTGTAGCTGTAGCTGTAGCTGTAGCTGTAGCTGTAGCTGTAGCTGTAGCTGTAGCTGTAGTTGTAGTTGTAGTTGTAGTTGTAGTTGTAGTTGTAGTTGTAGTTGTAGTTGTAGTTGTAGTTGTAGTTGTAGTTGTAGTTGTAGTTGTAGTTGTTGTTGTTGTTGTTGTTGTTGTTATTGTTATTGTTATTGTTATTATTATTATCAAGATGTTGCAGCTGCTACTGCTAAATAATAAAAGTCTTATAGCCTCATGGCTGGTAGGAAAATAATGAAAAAAATGGAAAGTCATGGCTGCTTAAGTACACTAATATGGCTTTAGTAGTCAGTAACAGTTAAATGAATGGAATATTATCATCAAGCTAATTATTATAATAGTTCATGGCTGTAATTAGCTTAATGATCTGGTAATAACATAGGTAAGTTAATTATTAGCTATCAATAAAGTGTTCAATAGGATTGTGGAAGAGGAAGGTGGAAGTATGACGCTTACAGACACTTTTCCTTCCTGTACGGGCCTCTTTTTGTGCTACCAAGCGTACATTTCTGCTCTTTGTAGATTTAACAGATTAAATGAGTTTCTCTAAAATAAAACATCCACCGCAACGTTTTGAGGTTTCAAAACAGCTAAATGGTTAAATTGCGCTTACATCAACGCTTTTCTTTTCTACAACAAAGCACTGACACATAATAGAGGAATGAATGGAGTTTGTGGAATGAGGCATTTGTGGTTTACATTGTCCTGAATAGATAATGCCGGACAATGAACATCACCCCCCTCTCCTATATCCAGGAAGCGCTTCGATCTTGGATCTAAATAGGTTTGTAAATACCACATCCAGCGTCAGCATTTACCTGCAGAAACAAGTTTCATTTATTTTTCTAGAGCGGATTTTGAAAATGGAGAAGAGATCGCTTCAAGTGATAAATTGTACAACGCGGTGAGGGACTATGCCGCTTTAATTAATGGTTGAATCAATACGCAGCAGCTCGGTTAGGTGAGTAAAAATTCAAAATCACTGGCAGCATATCCATCTGCGTCGTGCAGGCGTGGCTGCGTTTCATTTTACAACAGTTTATCATTAATAACGTGTTAGCAAAAATTACATGCAATATCTCTGTTTTATGTGTCACCCAGAATTGCAGGTATGCATTCCGTACGTACGCGATTGAATATAACTACAGGGGTAGTTTTTCGAAAATTGTGAGCAGCCTAAAATTTTCACTGATGCCTAAAGCGTAAGATGTGTAGTGTTTTGAAATGTGTAGTGTTTAACGCCCGCTTTTACTACATATGGCATCGCAGGCGATGACACTGGTGATACATGAGATGAAGATGGAGCACCGGTGGAATGAGATGGCGGGGGAAACCGGAGATCCCGGAGAAAACCCGCCCCAGGGCCGTGCTGTTCACCACAAATCTCACTTTGCGGTCGCCTGGGATCGAACCCGGGCCGCCTTGGTGAGAGCCAAGCGGTCTCACCACTGAGCCACGGCGCGGCCTAAAGGGTAAGAGCCCAGATAATTGATCAGAATGGACATCTGGGCTAAAAATATGAGTGGGTATAATTTTGCCTTTCTCTACCAACATAGAAGGCAAGAGGAAATATTGTTATGCATTTAACCCAGAAAGTTGTTGTCATGATATTACCAGAGGCCTCCTAATCCAAAATAATACCTTTTAGTATAAAATATCCAGTGGATTTTTGTGCTTTTCTCCAGAATACAAAGGACTACACAGATTAAGAATTTTTGTTTTGTTTTGTAATTTACATCCTCCAACGTAAAGTCATATCGGACGATGAATGGAATGGATGAAATGATGCTGAAATGAGTCCGGGGTCTATGGATCTTAGAGTTACCTGACATTAGTCTTACAGGATAAGGGAAAACCCCGGAAAAATCTTATCCAGGTAACTCGGGACCTCTTGAACGTGAAATGAAATGTGTAGTGTTTAACGCCCGCTTTTACTACATACGGCACCGCAGGCGAACTTGAGGCAGGCATGCTACCACCACCATGCTACCATGTTACCATGCTACTATGCTACCTATTTTTAATATATGCTATGCTAATAGAAATTGTTTTAATATTTTTTGGAAAAAAATTGAAAAACCTTCCAGGTAAAGGTTACTATGGGATGCGGATTTTCTTTAAAATTTGTATATAGTATCTTTGGGAGTTAATTTAAATAGCTAATTTGGTATTTATCGGAATTTTCATTTAAGACTTATGGTTATCAAAGACACCAACTTTTCTCTAGAAACCTTTGTAAGGAAATTCAAATCATGAATTTCTGGTAAAAGTTTTGTATCAAATGTTTGGGTGAAATACAACTTAATCTCGAGCTCTACCATAAACGTGGTAGAAAATGTAACAAGCTTTATTGTGAATATATTGTAGAAAACCTATAAGATTAAATTATAAGTAGATTAGAAAAAGTCATGCTGTTCTCACTTTCTTCTCGGGTAGCCAGCCAGGTGAAAAGATGATTAGATATCAACGTTTCGGGAGTGTGCATCTCTCCCATCATCAGGATATTTATAAAATGTTATAACCACAAATGAAATGCTGGATATAACACAACTATAAACAAAGAAAAAACATTATCAAAATTCGCATTACTGAACAAAAGACTGTATTTAGTAAATTAAATGTCAGGTCAGGAGATGGCGTGAGTATAGAAAATTGTGTCAAAGAAACGTAACTACTTAACTTGATTATCAAGCTCTATTGATCTTTGCTTCTTAATTCGACGGATTTCCATTTTTAAGGCCGGTTTCCAAGAGGAGCTGAACTGAAATCCAGCATCACGATTAAGCGTGCTCCTTTCAGAGGAAATCGCCAAAGCCTCCTTAATTCTCCGCTCCCAGTAACTGTTGCATTTTGCCAAGATGGTCGTCTCCCGAAAATTGGCTCTATGGTCGTTATCAAAACAATGCTCTGCCAGCCCAGACTTCTCAGGTTGCATTAAACGAATGCTCCGTTCATGTTCGATTATTCTAGTAGCGATGGTCCTTCCGGTTTGTCCTATATAAGGTGTTCCACATTCACAGGGAATGCAGTACACTCCCGGAACTTGGAAGTCCAGTTTGTCTTTCACTGGTCTCAACAGATGTTTAATCTTCGGAGGTGGCTTTTGGATGGTCCTGATGTTGTATTTGGCGAGAATTCTGCTGATTCTGCCGGATAGATTGCCGGTAAACAGGATGCAGGATGTAGCGGTAGGCTTATCAACATGTATCAACATGCCTTTTTATATAGGTATGCATGCTAAACCATAGAGGGATATCGATGCAATTGAATACATATGTGGGGACAAGGATAGTTAAGTACAGAATTACGCGACAGGAAACAATATATTTCGAAGTTTATTTTTTGTGTTTATTTAGAGTGAGACTGAATGGAAAATGAACCCTTGTATAACTGATGTATCAGAGACATAGCTATTGGATTTAATTAGGCTATCACTGTCGGGGTTATCTACCATGTAGTTGCCAAAAATGGTAATTTACTTATTCTGAAGGTTTTCAAGAACGAGAGCCAAAAGTATATTTTTAAATTCTTTGTATCGCAGAATCCCAAAGAATACACTTTTGTAAGCATTGACTTAAGTATTCTGAATTACTTTGTACAGTTGCCAACAGGAAATAAATCATAAAACATAGGCAGAAAATGATTTATATTACTTTATTTCCTCGTGGTGTAACATAAATCTCTTTGTCACATTCCATCTAGGCTTTGTAAACACGTTTCTACTCTGTCTACTAACCGAGCAACGTGGCGCCGTGGTAAAGTGCGGTCACTATCGACCACCCACTTTAACTCGAGTTTTACGTGGTTTTCATTTGCCAACTAGGCGAATGCTGGATGGTTCTTCTATGCCACGAGTTCCTGTCATTTCCATTCCTCCTATTTCTTTATCACCTTTCATGTGTGTTCGTGGTGAATGCCGCCCTCATTTCCCTCACTTCATCCCTTCCCCCCGCGGGTGTTAGCCGCAGTAGATATGTGTATATGTCATAGTGCACGAGATGTTTCTCCTACACCTCTACCCTTTACGTAGAGTATGTGTGGAAGCTTGTACGGCATCCCACACACAAGTACTATAACACGATTCAGAGAAACACAGGTTTTGAGGCTGCACTGGTTCAAAAAGAACTTTATTAAGTTTTCTGTATGCAAGACTGTGTGAATGTACGTGTTGAAATTATAACTCAAAAAAAAATTGATGGAATACCTACTTCTGAAGATTTTAATTTTCTGAAATATGTCCTAACAATTTTAATTAAAATAGCATATGCAACTTTCCAGTTGGAGGTGCCGTGATGCTGACCACACCTCTTACTCGTGTCTAATTCGTGGATTTATCAAGATGTTTCCATGACGCAATTTTTTATTTAATAAAGGTATATTTTGAATTTGCTAGGAATATTAACCCTTAAGTTCTTTTATATTATGGATGAATATTTTGTAACTGGTAAACGTAAGAGACTCGCAAAATCTTATAAACTAAAATATAGATTTCGTTAAAGTACACAATTTATCCTAAACAAAACACTTTTTTTGGAGAAAATCGTTTTTGTATATTGCTTGTCATTTGCGTGACTTAAATAACTAGAAGACGAGTAAAATAGTAATAGACGAACAAAACAATATAACAGATACCCACTTTTAATTATTGGGGATGTCAGATATGTGTGGAACGAATGAATGAAGGTAGTAAAATATAACAAACTAAATGGATGTATTAAAATATTTTGGAACAAGTATGAAAACGTGGACAGAACAGACTGTAAAATATAGTATCTAAGGCGGACTTAAAGTATGAGAGAGAAACTTGGGCGTTTAGAAGTCAAGATAAAGATTAGAAACAACACAAAGCGTGACACCAAATTCTCCAACTGACCCCCCACCCCCTCTTTTTGCTAACAAACCAGGTGTTCTCGTATATCGTGAAATGCGCACCAGTAATTAGAGAAATCAACGTCTATGCCGCTTACGTTATCCGTTCCTGACAGCCCATATTTCCACTGCGGTTCCTTCAACTCATCCGTTCCTCTCAGGATGTAACCATTAAATATCCAAATGTGGATCGAATTGCTAAGATTCCTGCCTGTACATAGAGTGAGTGCCAGCTCTTTGGGGAAGGATGCAGCTGTGTATGTAGCAAAGAAGTTGTCTACGTAACACCGCGTTCATCCCCAAAAGTACTAATACACAACGGCATTCATTATAAACCTTAGGCGAAATTATGTGTCTCTCAATGTCACATACAAAAGCGTAAATAAAATTAAATAACTAATCAGACATGGGGATCTTTCTTCTACAATCCTATCATTCATTCCATAAATCATGTGTTTGTTTTTATTCGCAGAATGGAGTCATAACTAGCGATGTTAGCCAGGTACTCCGCTTACACTTTTCAGGACCTTCGATATGAGCAGACAAAATACGCCGCAAAATACCTAGGTTCTGATAGAACACACACCATATAGCTGTCATCTATAGCCATTTGCGACCGCGTTAGCAGAGAGACCTATCTTAGGGTATGAGTGAGGTATACTCAAAGAAGGATGACACCGGAATCTGAATTTGAAACGTTTAGTGACAGTATTTACTTTAAAGGAGAAGTTGTCGATCAATGGAAACTATTATCTAAATGTCCAGTGTTTAACTATCTGGATCTTCTATCAAGCGATGACACGCGGTTCTAACCTTGAGGCAAGGCTACGTCTTGTCCCACCAGTGATACGATCAGAAGTGTGCAAGATTATGACCAGAATATACTATTCAGCTTCAGTATTCTCCTAGTTATTTTGGTACTAACTTGGTGCGGAAACGGTGGGTGCGGTTCTGGTTCAGGAACAGACGTTGGGAGTCATTATGATGTAGAGAGGTGTTCGGGGTCAGGATCCGTTTGATGTAGGATGTAAGGAAGGAAACAGATTATTTTCCGGACTACCTAGTTATTCTCCGTCATCCGTAAAGGTGAGCAGGAATGTTCTGTCTTTCAGGGTCCAACATTTGACTTGAAGTAAACAATGCTTCCTCGTCGGTTTCTATCACAAGTTTATTGATTTAATGTTTAAATTGTAAAGTTGTTCTTCCCCTCACTTGCTCGCCACTACAGTTATTTCACTTCTTTTACGCTACCCGGTTCTGCGTTCCGACACCTGCTTTAAGTTTGAGTCTACACAGTCACATAACGGTACAAATTCAGACGCGAAGTTATCGCGACTCTCGCGGTGAAGTCCTTCCAAGCCGCTGAAATCTCTCTGGTGAAATGACGCGACTTGCCTCGCTTTCTCGCGCCCTCGCCCTAAGCTGGCTGATCTATCAACGCCTCTTTTCTAGTTCACGTCTATTTCACACCTATCACGTGATGTATACTAACTCTTATTGGAAGTTTCTTTTGCTTGCTTTTAACCTGATCGGTCTTTCATCTATGCAGCAGTTTTAGTTCAACCCTACCGGGGTGTACGACCTTTGGCGTCCTAGGGTATATAAGTTGTTTCAAAACGACACCGAGCGATTATAGCAGGTGCGTAGTTTATAACTTAACTAGTCCGAATTTTGGTGTCGCAGCTTTGAAGTTCTCTTAGGTATAATTTTATGCAGCATTAATTATTACATGATTTTGTGATTAGGCAGCGCAGGAACCACTGGTGTGCGAACCTCAAAAGTTGTTATTGGGACGCACCGGCCACGAAAACAAAAACATTACTTCTTACTCTTTATCAGTGACCCTAGCCTACCTTTCAGGTAATGGCGCAAAGTGCAGTTACTTGTGCAAAAGTCGACTAATAACTCGGAGAGTTGCAAGGTTGCTCTTCAGTGTACAACTACACATTCCGTCCTAACAGGGAGGAATTTGCGCGTACTTAGATAGCAAATACAAGCAATATGGAGCGCCATACTAACGCCGAAATGACGGATATTGTTTTGATGGATGAAAGAGCTGAAGGGATTTCAACGAACGCACGATTAATATAGTTTCATTAAAAATATGAATTGTAAAAATAGTTACATCGATAATAATATTTATTTGTTTAACTTCAGAGAATTTTGTTATGATCTTAATTATACAATACTTTCAACCACTTACTGTAAATATCAACAGCTTCCTTTTCAGTTACAAATGCTTTATTTAGTATTATTAAACACTGGAAATAAAATGCTCGTGTCATTGTATGTCATTTAGTTTTGTTTACTTTATCTACAATACTTTGATGTTTTCTGTCCTGTTTATCAGTTAATTTTTCCATCCTCAACCTCACTAACATTAACTTACCTCTAAAAGGTATAAGTTGCATATGTCCCCCAGCTTATTTGCCATCATGGACTGCAACAACGGAATTTTGGAACACGTTAAACACTCATAGGTAATAATTAAGTAGTAGCTTTTTGATTGCGGTTTCATAAGCCAAATAAATTCTTAATAGTAGCAAGCTAATGCGGAGTATGTCCATATGTTTACAAACGGCTACAGCATGCGACACGGCGTGTGACTTATACCTGCAAACTCCGACAGCGTGAGGCACGCATCGTTGTTCCTGTCACTGCCTAATCCACACTCATTCTGGAGCTTATGCGGCTCTATTGGCGGTAAAAACGATCTATATGTGTCACATAGAAGCCGAGCAGCTACTTCTATATGTTCGTTCGGTGTCATTTTGAAATATCCTGTATATCATGGGTTTTGCTCACTATCGTATTCCTTAGTGGTGTCGGTATGGCGGAGGATTTTAACCTCTCTTTGTTTCATTGTTTCAACATCCTGTCTCAAACAACCCTTTCTAAATGAAGCTATGCCTACGTTACTTTGCTGGTGTTAAACATTCTACTTTATGATTAAATATTTATTGTTATATTACTTCTTATATTCCTTATTACAATAAGCTTGTTAATAATTTCTATAGTTTTATCATCCCTCTCTTATATTCCAATATCGGAAACCTACGGTTTCTGCTTCAGACTCTAGGACTCCCACTACTATTTTCTAATCCGATTTTCCACTTCATTTCTACCTTTCTGAAATTTGCTGCTTTCCTACTCCAAGTCCGTATGTAAATGTCTAAGAAATGCTCTAACATATTTCAAGAATTCCAAGTTATCCTGCCATACTTAATCTGACAACTTCACCCACCTCGGTGGCGTAGATGGTAGTGTGTCTGCCTAACATTCAAGAGGTCCCGAGTTCGAATCTCGGTCAGGGTGTTATCTGGATAAGCTTTTCCCGGGGTTTTCCGTCATCCTGAAAAGACGAATGTCACGTAACTCCAAGCTCTATGGACCCTGGACTTATTTGGGCATCATTTCATCCATTTCATTCATCGTTTGATGTGACTTAATGTTGGAGGAGGCAAAATGTTAAAAAATCTGGCAATGTTGGATACTTCCACACCTCGGTAGCGTAACCGACCGAACAACTTTTACGAATTTGCCTGAAAACCAGCCGTCGCTAATTACCAATGCAATGCTAACTCGAGCAAAACTGTACTCATAATCTATTGCCAAACCTACAACCTCTTAACATTTAACACACTTGCACAAAATACTCACGTTTTATTTTATTGGAAGTATTATTTTAATAATAATATTTAAAATTCGCACAATGTGCATTAATACATGCTTACATTAATAATTATAAATATAACCTTGTCTGTTTGATCTTCTTTAGTTCAATGTTTGACTTTTGATGTTTAAGTTCACTATCACTCTCTATTTTCACCACAACAAAAGATTTTCAATGATACTGTTCTCCTCTCGCACACCTACACATATCTGTTGCACCGCTTCCCACACAATGCGCACACGTACTCCTCGCCCGGATCATGGTGTCTTTTCTCCTCACAAATCAAATAGTGGAAACCGGTGCTGCGTATCTTGTAACAAAATGCCTTAGTTCGTAGTCTGGGCCCTTCCAGTCTTCCTTGGTGATTGCGTCTGTTCTGCAGAAATCTTCCCAGATTTCTGTTTTCTTCATTCGATGTCCCTATACAATTTCATCGTACACCTCGGTTGCCGGAAGTAGCATTTGTAGTCTGAGATCTTCTATCCAGATTGTCTCTCTGCACATTTCGTATGTTGGTCTTGAAGCTGTGTACTTGGATATTGTTGCGTATAAGTACTGAACAAGATTTGGGAAATATTTTAATTATTGGAGGTTCACATTCCAGGCTTTAACAGGGAGTAACAGGTTGAGACAGGTTGGATGACTCAGTGATCAGAGTAAGCAGTGGTATTGACCTGCCAGTTCATATGTGTTCTGTTAAAACGGCATAAAAAGTAATAAGAGTCATTCTTGGGTTGCACAAGATTGCACCATAGGATGTAAACCCTTTGTAAGGAATCGCTGAGTCGTATGATAGTAGATATTTTGGAAGTGAGTTCTATTTTAACGATTACAGCTAGTAAGGATTTGTTAGTCAGATCACGGTCAGTTAGTCAATCATCAGTTAGTCAGTTGGTTAGTTGGAAGGTTGGATGATGCTGCTCTAGTCTCATCATAGAACTTGATAATACTTCTACAAAACTTAACTCATCAAAGCGAACCAACCACCTCTTGTTCAGAACTCTACGCTAATCTACATAAAAGGTAATATTTATTTATCATGTATTAATTGATTCAATGTCTTGATTGCACCCCTTATCTCTTCAAGATAAAGGAGAGCTTTGTTTGATTTGTTTTCCCCAATCTTTAAAATATATTTGTCAATGTTATGGAGAACCCATCGCTTTAATTTAGCCCTACTCATGTCCCTAACCTTTGACCTGTTTAGCTCTACCATCTGCTCCCTTATCCTTTCAGTAGCTACACCCCCAGTTGTTGATTAGGTTTGTAAGTCCTTCACCTCCCCTTACAATCCTGGTTTGCAACAATGTACACAAAATTTTCTTCATATATGATGTCTTCACTTTCCTTATAGTCTCCAAGTTTCTTTTTGTACGGTGCTCCCATATCAGCTGTAGTCCGTATGTTACTACCGGTGCTATTTTAGCTTTGAACAGCTTCATTGCCGTATTTAGAGATATTTTGTTCAGGTATTTAATGTCATACATGGCTTTCACAGCTGATGCTGTTTTGTCCTTTATGTGCTCAGGAAAAGTAGTTCTTTGCGTCTGTAGTTTTATTATTTTTCAATGAATATTAAGTTATTCAACATTAGGCTCAGCTGCTAGACAAGAAACGTGATATAGTGCATAATAAAACATTTCGAAATGGTCAAAGTAGTTTAAAGTACACTGTTTTAGTTTAGATTTGAAAATAAATTGAGAAGTTTCAGTTGTCTACGAGAATTACAGAACATATAATGATAATATGGAACTAATCGTCTGTTTCCTTTTGGATAATTGTTATCGCTTGTATAATACTAATGATAAAAAATACAAATGAATGATGTTTGTAAAATGAAATATCTCCGTCCTTGCATTTTTACCTTTAGGTATTACAAGCTGATCTATTATTAGACATAGCATATCTATTATTATGCGTAAGAATGCTATATCTATCTGAACATAACAAAGAGTGTACGAGGGCTGTTCAATAAAGAATGATCATAATAATTTTACGGTCATAATTTTTCGCACTAAAATTCAATCTTATTATATTCTGTTAGCTTTATGTGAAACAAACACACCGTAGTAGTTTCATTATTGGTACTCCTGGTTCCCGCCTGTGAGAATCAGGCAAGTTCAGATATGTTCAATATCGCCTACCGCTGCAATGGAAGTAACACGCGAGGAACAATATGCGGCTTTGAAATTCTGCTTTCGTCTCAACAAATTTTCAGTTGAAGGCTATACAATGTTACAGGAGGCCAATGGATGGTCTGTTCTTCTCTAAAGCACAGCTCGAAGGTAGTTTAAAATGTTTAAACAGGGGAGACAGTCAATTTCAAAGGAAGGTGGACCCGGTGCTCCAGTTACTGCTCTTACGGAAGAAAACGTCGACACTGCTGCTGCCATTGTGAGAGAGGATCGACGAATTACCTTAAGATCACTTTCTGAAACACTGAACATTTCACTGGGTGCCACCCACACGTGGGTGACAGAAACATTACACATGAGACGTGTTTGTGCGTTATGGGTTCCAAGACTGGTGATTCCCGAACAAAAGGACATTCGCATGCAGGTCTGCATGCAGTTAAAGTTGATGTTAGAGGAAGATCCGGAGTTTATTTCAAACGTAATCACTGCTGATGAAACTTGGCTACATCATTTTGATCCTGGGAGAAAACAGCAAAGCTCAGTGTGGAAATATCCTTCATCACCAACTCCCAAAAACGCAAAAGTGGTTGCTTCTGCTAGGAAAGTTATGGTCATCCCATTCTTTGATATTCATGGAATGGTTTATCAGCATGTTGTACCTGCACATACATCAATAACTGGACAATACTACAGGGATGTCCTGAAAAAATTGCAAGTTCATATCAGGCGCAAAAGACCACATTTCCGCGAAGCAGGCTGGATGCTGCACCACGATAATGCGCGGCTGTATATTGCCAATGTTGTTGCTGAATATCTTGCAAAAATCAACGTGAAGTGCATCCCTCACCCTCCCTATAGTACGGATTTAGCCTCATGTGACTCATTTTTTCTATTCCCTAACTTGAAGAAACGCCTTCGTGGGAGGCATTATCGATCATCAGAAACAGTAGTGGGGGCTGCAAGGGGATCTTGATGGATCTCTCAAAAAATGTTTTCCAGCATGTCTTTGAAGACTGGCAGAAATGCTGGGACAAGTGCGTCGTATTCAGGGGAGACTATTTTGAGAAGGACAATCAAAATTATGAGAATGAGTGAAGGTAAGTTGTCAAAGAAAAATTGTGATCATTCTTTATTGAACAGCCCTTGTACATATTGTCGCAACCAATGAGTTATGGCAAATATTTTTATTTGTGTAATATTTATTGCTTCACTGTAGCTAGCTTAATTTTCTACGTAATCATTAAGAATGTGTTTATATTCTCTGTTAAATTGTTCTTTATTTAAGGGTATATTCGTGGCCTTTAATAGAGAGTTACTGCAAGCTTTCTAAAATACGCGAAAATATTAAGTATAAAATACAAATATTTCTTAAAATGCAAAGTATGCAATTGATGTAACCTAAGGAATCATAATACTCAAGCAGTCACTGACATATAGGTCGAGCCCAGAAGTACTTCTGCTTTTGTGAAGCTCCTTTTACGGTAAAGGAGGGCTTTTAGGAGCTTAAGAACTATTAATGTTTAACGCTAAGTAGATTTGCCAAAGGTTGGCGTATGACCTGATTTATTTATTCCTTTCAGTCTTCTCCATTACAGCGCACATTAGCTTACGAATGCGTTTTCAGCCAACAAAATAGAGTGCCAGAAGTCTTAAAAATTTACACATTCCTCCATGTTACATATTTAGATAATAAGATTAAATATTCTGATATTAGCATGCATTAAAATTAGTTAAAAGTGAAATAGATCTTTAACAGTTTAAACGTGTTACATTGCAGTGTTGCCAAATTTAAGCATTCATTATCGCTGATATTATATGGTTCATCCAGTTATCGATCATTAATAGGATTCGAACATTGATAACCGTTGAAATTAAAATCCTTGTTGGTCAAATACAGATCAGATAGCAAATTATTTACTATATTCCTTCAAGCTCCTAAGACGTAATTTTTGTTTAAAATAAATCCGGTACGACAGGGTTAAATTACTGCAGCCTGCCTATCTGATGTTAACGGATATAGGACGAAAATTTGTGAGGTACAAGGTGGAAAAGTACAAAATACCGTTGCAGTGTATGCTTAACTCCCATTTCACAAGGGAGGAAATAACAGGAATAGCGTTTTTTGTTTGTTTTGGTTATATTGAATTTCTGCTCTTTGTATCACCTCAGATGGTAGATACTAATACTGTCGCGGCAACGGACATAAGAGATTCGGCGCAAATAGATAACAGACGGATCGTGATTCAGGAAGTTAAAGATCTTGCCTAAGCAGATAAACATAGCGCCGGAGATAAAAGACTTACCGACACAGATAAGTGAGGTAAATGGAAATTTCTAGTGACTTCTTGATTGATAGAGATTATTAGATTTCTGGTTTGTTTTAGAAGAGTCCAGAAATTATCAATGGTATATATATAAAGATATTGTGTCACGCCAGAGGTGTGGAAAACAAGAGTAGTAGTAGTAAACAGCTGTGAAGTGTTGTAAAGAGAGCTGATGTAAACAGGTATTCTCAAAACGCTGTTGTAGATTGTGATGTAATTCTGCTGTTACGAAGTGTATTTCTACGCAAATAAAGAACATTTAGAATTCCGACAAATTGGACTTTTAATTCTACGAATCGACAAAGTCACTGTACAAATTTGGTAAAGACCTGAATGAGTAGAACCAGACTGAAAAATTCAATGCCATAGCCGGGATTTGAACCACGGATCTCGCACTCTCCTTGCGGTTGCTCTAACCAGCTGAGCTACTATGGCCAATATGCCGACATGACATTAAATTCTCCAACTGACTTATATGTTTCCCGGTGGACCACTAGGGATTCTCATATGCTATGAGACACGCACCTTTTGTGACGACTAACTATGCTTAAGTCCCAGGCTTCATAGTTAAACCACTATGTTTTTCAGGTAGCCTACGGCTAGTATGGAAGAAAATACCTCACATATAATAGTTGGGAGGGCTAAGGAAACCCTAAAGAAACTAGGGAGAATGTGCTGGTGAGATTTGAACCGGTGATCTGCTGGTTACGAATCTGTATCTTAATAATCTTGGAGTATCTTGGATTATTATAAGGTATAAAGTGCGATATGATCACACATGCCCTGAAATAGGATTTCACAGGAAACAGTCATTAAAGACGAAGGGCTATCTTCAGCCTTACACAAGTACTGATAGTTTTTAATAATTTAATTCCATTAACGAATGCTCGCCATGGTAATTATTTAGAGGCCGAACATCTACCTGGAATTTTATATGAAGTTCCCTCCAATATCTCTGGATGGCTCTTTGACTGGATCAAATCTTACAAGAAAGATTTAAAACTCTTAAAATATACGGTTTGTTTCAAATATTTATTTCTTTTCATTAAGCTTTTTTAACATTTTAAGCCTAAAAGCATGTCCATTCTTTTGTTTCTTATTAGGATATGTAAATAGTATGTAACACCAAGACTTGCATATTTGACTTGATTTTAAACATCTATTCTATTTGCTTGCTTGTGTATAATACCATACTCAGACCATTTCTGATAACATTTACCACAACAGAAAGTGGATAAAATATGTATAAGTTCTTTTATGAATAACCAATAGTGATGCTATGAAAATTAATAAATGGCAAAGGGAAAGGCATGGTTTGTAAACATACCTTTTTCATATAGACTGTAACAAATGGATTAATTATATTTTACGTAACGTAGATCATAGTTCAAATGTATTCTAAACAGATTGTGAGAAATACATAAATAAATATGACCTATGGTCGAAAATAGACAATATCTTTGCTCTACGGACGAAATATTGAACATTTTGGACGCTTACCTTGCGATGTTATTGCACATTAGAACACTTTTAACACATACATTGACTTTTTTTTGAATATTTAGAAATTATATAAAACATAGGTATGAGGTGTATTTAAATAATCATTTCTGTAATAAGGCTGACCGCATGTGTGTTTGCATGCTTATAAATGGAAGTAAAATCATTAGAAAATACAGGACTCACTGCCCATATGTACTATGCTTACACTTTTTCTTTTCTCGATTTTCAGTCTTATATAATTAACAGTCTCCTACTGAAATATCATTTTTATAAAGAGCGAAAATTTTAATATTCATATTTTAATGTATAAATAAATTAAATATTATTCCAGAAAGCATTAAGAAGTACATAAAGAAGTATAACAGAGTAAATAAAATGTGGACTAGATACTCAGCCTATGCGACCATTCGTATAAAACAAACTTATTTGTTTACTAGAGCTTTCAATACTTTCAAACTCTCACTTATCATATTCTTCTTATTTTATATTTTAAATACTCTTACAGAGTAGCATAGAATATATAAACTTCATTTCCTTTATTTACAGCGTGCTTTTATGATTTGGAAAGAAACCTTGATTGTGAACCTTGCTTGAAGTTTACTCACACCCATGCAACATGGCTTGCACACATTCCCTAGTTTAATTTAGCTACGGAAATTTCAGGACGGCTTGGTCGTAGTACAGGCAGTAAACCACCCTTTGTTCTCACACCCTTGTTTTGTTGACATTCACCTGTGGGACCAGAGGAGAGAATGAACTTCCAAACTGGGTTCCTGATTTCCTATTCCTTAGAGCTCGCCTTCACACCAGGCAATTGCATGAGGGCGTTATTTGCCTACATGGGCAGGATTGAGGGCCTTCGTCTCTCGTGTGGAACCAAACAATGTTCACACGGAGAGTTGACACTACCCTGAGCTATAAAATGAGAATTTAATAAGATACATTTTCTTCACTGTAGTGATGCATTCTTAAGAATATCTACGAGTTTTGTTTATGCTATCTGATAATTAAATATTTGGATAAGGTGTGGCACACTGGGCTACTACTTAAAGCACATCGCATTGGTCTCCCTTATTATCTTCTACAAATCATTGCAAGTTTTCTCACAGATAGAACTTTTGTGGTGCGCATTGCTGGTTTCACATCCACCCGACGGCCCATCTTAGCACATGTCCCTCAAGGTTCAGTACTAGCACCACTCCTCTCTAATATCTACACTTATGATCTTACTGCTATAGCTCCAATGTGCACAGCTCTATATGCCGATGACACTGCTATCTTTTATTCTCACTCCGATATCCGTCATGCTATTCATGAACTACAAACTGCCCTGGATCGACTAGCTCACTGGTTCTCTAACTGGCGCATTTCCCTGAACACTAATAAGACAAAGGTTAAGATCTTCTCTTTACGTCCTTATAGGGATCCTCCTTCCCTACAGCTGCTCGGGGAACAGCTCATGTTACCAACCAGTGTGCCAGTGAAGTATCTTGGGGCGCTACTGGACACTCGACTAACTTGGAACGCCCACATCTGTCGGTCTGTTACACTTGCGTCCGTACGGCTCTCAAAACTGTACCTTTTACTCAACAGGCGCACCTCAATTAGTTATGAATCCTCCCTTCTTCTTTACAGATCTCTAGTCCGTCCCATTTTTACCTATGCAGCTCCAGTCTGGGGTGGCACTAGCAAGACTAATCTCCGCTGACTGCAGGTATTACAAAACAGGGTGCTGCGTACAGCTACATATGCTCCATGGTTCGTCAGAAACCAAGACCTTTATCACGAGTTTGGTCTTCCACCCGTTCACCAATACATCCGCCGGCTGGCACGACCTTTCTTTTACCATCTCCAGGAGGTCCCTGGAGCTGTTACGTACAATCTCGGCGCTCTTACTCGCCAACCACCTCGCCTCAAGCGCAGACTGCCACAAGATCTGCTCCTGAGTGACCTCTCCAGTACAGACGACCCAGACGAGTATACCTATCAAACTTACAGTCCTCAATTTGTGTTACAGTGATCCTGCCATATTTAGCTAGAGGAGTCGTTCAATTGTTATGTGTACTGTTACTAAGTGTCTCAATATCAAACATATGTAAAGCATATTTGCTGATCGATGGATAAAAAGAAGAAAAAAAAAAAAAAGATAATTAAATGTTAACTGGAGCGGAGTGAGGCCCGTGACCACTAAAATACAAACGGAATGTGGTAATCCATTTACTCTAGTTATTCTTTAATTTATAGTCACAATTTCTAGGTATCGCTGTGACTGAATGGTTTCACCTTTCACAGCGGATTTGGGTCTATCCTAGGGGACCACAAAACGGCGTCTAGTTGGATTTTCTCCGTATCTCCGCTTTCTTTAAAAACACACTCCTCAATTGATTTTTTACATCCATTTCACCTTTATTTCATATCATTTTATTCCTCACTTTCATATTGGGCCAAGTGCCAGACCCCTATTCTGGTACTCTGATCCAACATCCGTTTGCTCCTTGAGAGGCCTCTGACCTCAGGCGCTCACCTGTAAGTCCTAGGGCTGTAAATCTTACATAAAAAGGGGATAATTTACCCACCCAAGTTCCTTGCCTGGACTCTCAAAATTTTTACAATTATAATTTTTCAAATTTAATTATTTTCCTCAAGTGATGTTCGAGGGCCTTTGCACCCAATTCTGCAGCCATTGAGGAACATCAGCAGTGTAATCCGTGGTCTGGGGGAATATGACCTCGACCCCGGTGAAACCTACAAGCAAACCAGACTACTGCTAGCACCGCTATAGGCCCCTACAAACCATATCTGAGCTATCAATTCCACTTCCAATCCATAACAAATAATTAAAAAGCTATTACATTACCTATACACCACCATCTACCCATTGTCATATCATTAAAACTCACCACCACGCCAGTAAGGGACAAGGTACCGAAATGGCAAAATGTCGAAGGCCCCTCCTCTGAGAAGGAGGTTCAACCTTCAACGGCACCACTGTGCTGTGGCCGTTGAGGAGCTATTCAGCTACCTCCCTTCTAACTCACCACCTGATTTTTACCCGCCATCCTGCAACACTAGATCCCCGCCACCTCGTGGTTAAGCCCTATCCTGGACAGGTACAGATGTTAACCATCCTCCGGCTGTGCCTCAGCCTGCCAACTGCGACGACGACGAGGAGGAGGACAAATAAATTCCTATTATTATTTATTTGTGCTACAGTAGCTACATACATAATAATTTACAAACATGGCCTTAAATATAAATATAAAAGTAAGAAAAAGGACAATGCAAAATGTAATACAAAAACTAAGAACAAAACATATACAAATGTAAGTGCAGTACAAATAGTCACAAACAAAACTACAAAAAACTAAAACTAAAACAATATATATAATCGAAGACAAGACATTGGTAACTCTGTTATCATCAAACATAAA